>CM042010.1:6811702-7071702 GCA_023525715.1 Cichorium intybus
AAAAAAATTAAAAATTAAAAAAATAACACTAGTAGCTTCAAACATGTTGTAAAAACATTAAAAAAATAAAAAATTAAAAAAAATTAAAACGAAAAAAATTAAAACACGAAAAAAATTGTAAAAAAAACGAAAAATAAAATTAAATAAGTTAAAACCGAGAATATAGGCATTTAAAAAAATTTAAAAAACATAAAAAAAATAAAAAAAAAATAAAAAAAATTATTAAAAAAAACGAAAATAAACAAAAAAACCACTTAAATGACATTCTATGGATGTTCGTCGCATGTGATTAGATCCCCGAGTCCGTAGTACTTTCCACGGACGTGCGTCGCATGCGATCGCGTCACGTCGAAGTATTGGGTTTGACGTTTGTGTCCTTGACGAAGTGGGTGGTGGAAAATTGTCCTCGTAGTACTCACCATTTTTTGAGTCCTCACCGGATCCACACCCTATGTGTGTGTGTGTGTATATATATATATATATATATATATATATATATATATATATATATATATATATATATATATATATATATATATATATATATATATATATATATATATATATATATATATATATATATATATATATATATATATATATATATATATATATATATATATATATATATATATATATATATATATATATATATAGGGTTAGGATCCGGTAGGAACCCAAAATCCGGTAGGAACCGCGAGGACTCTTCTCTTTCAATCATTCTCATAAGGGCAAAAACGTCAAAACGTCTTCCTCTTCGACGTGACGCAATCACATGCGACGCACGTCCACGGAAGGAAATACGAACTCGAGGATTTAAGTGGGTTTTTTAAGTGAGTTTTTTTTCAACGTGATTTAAGTGGGGTTTTTTCTCGTTTTTTTTTCCTTTTTGGTTTTTTTTTGTTTTTTATTTTTTATTTTTCATTTTTTATTTATTCTTTTTAAAAAAAAATTATTTTTTTTATTTTCGATTATACTCTGTTTTTTTTGTTTTTTGTTTTTTTTTTATTTTTTTTATTTTTTTATTTTTTTTGAATGCTACAGTACTCGATATTTAATTTTTTTTTTCATTTTTTATGTATATTTTTTGAATTTTAATATTTTTTAATCTAAATTTTAACGGTTTTTTTCGTATCTTTAATCTAATCATTTTGGATCATTGATATTTTTAATCATAACGTTTTGGATCATGTATTTTTGAATAATAACATTTTGGATCATAGTTTTTTGCATATTAGATCATAAGTTTTGAATCATTTTGTCGTTATATGTTTTTTTTAACTCGTTTTGGATCATAACGACTTTTGGATCTTGAATCATAACAAATATTGCATCTTTAATCCTAAGTTTTGAATCATAAAACATATTTTGGTTTTAATATTTTTGGATCATATGTATTTTTTTGCTATTTTGATTAGTTTTTTTTCCTTTAAATATAAAAATGAACACGAAAAAAACTTTTTTTTTTCAATTTTTTTTTTGCAAACTTACTAATATAATATCTATAATTATCCCTTAAATTTTTATATTTTTTGGAATTTTTTTAATTTTTGATTATATATAAAAATAAAAAATAAAAAATATTTTTTTCAAAATTTCATGATTATCCTTGTTTTGTAGAGAATTAAATTTTAAGAACTTTGGTTTTTTCAGAATTTTTTTTTTCAAAGAAAAAAAAATTATTGTCAAAATAAAAAGTGGGTGGAAAAATAAATATAGTTAGCCAATAAGAAAAGCGACACATGGCGCAACGAGAGTGGGGTGCGTAGACTTCAATTTGGCTGGAGATTTGGGCGCGTGAAATATTGTAGATTTACTCAAATGCCCTTCCATTTTTTATTTTCTTTCCACTTAGTTCCAGACTTTTACAGAACCAACCCCTGAATTTTAATACATGATCATTATTTGCACATTGAATCTGATCCATCCATTTATCAAGATTAAAGGTCCAGATTTGTCCTCGCGGTTCTTACCGGATTTTAGGTTCCTACACGATCCTCTTTATATATATATATATATATATATATATATATATATATATATATATATATATATATATATATATATATATATATATATATATATATATATATATATATATATATATATATATATATATATATATATATATATATATATATATA
Organism: Cichorium intybus; assembly: GCA_023525715.1. Taxonomy (NCBI): domain Eukaryota; kingdom Viridiplantae; phylum Streptophyta; class Magnoliopsida; order Asterales; family Asteraceae; genus Cichorium; species Cichorium intybus. Next base: position 6,813,847 of record CM042010.1, read on the forward strand.
TATATATATATATATATAGTTGGGTTCTTGTAAGAACCCAAAAAACCATGAGATCTTGAAAACTAATTCTGATTGGTTAGATCATAAAAGGGCATGATAGTCATTTAGCAAATCTCATTTAATTCTGATTTTTTTTATTTTTGGCAACAATAATAACAATTCCTAAAATCAAGCCTATTAGATTTGAATTTTCAAATTTTAAAAAAATTTCATATTTTCGTTTTTTTAAAATCAGATTTTTTTTGAAATTTGAAAAAAACTGAAATTTAATTTCTTTTAATTGGATTTTTGGAATTTAAAAGACATATAATTTTTTTTATTTGCATGTGCATATATACACGTTCGCATGTGCTTTTTTTAATAAAATGCATATATACATAATTAGATTTCTGAGTTGTGCATTTTTTTTTAATAGAATGCATAAATGCATATTTAACTTTTTACATTATATTTTCCAGGGATGCATACATGCACATTTAATAACATTTCGTAAAAAACACACAAAATATTCGTATTTCATAATATTCGGATATCATACTACCAATTTATTAGAAACAATAATATACAACTGTTTTGAACGTTACGTACAAAAAATATACAAAATACAACGAAAATTCATGATATCTTCATTTTTCAGTTTTCACTCCTTCAATATGCTCTATAAATTCTTCAAAATCTGCAAGAACGTTAATAAAAATTAATATAAATATATATTCAAAAATATTAAAATAAATACATACATGCATATACACATATGAACAAATGCTCATCTATTTATGTATATATGCAAATATGCATACATGTGTACATGAACAAATTGATATACATATGCATATGTGCACATACGTTTAATACACATATGCATATACGTTTTTGGATATATATCCACATCTGCAATACCATTAATAAAAGTTAATATACATTTAACACACACATGCACATATGTTTTTGTACATATATTCACACTTGAACAGACATATGCACATGTATATGTACCCATATGCATAAATGCATATGTACACATATGCACATGTATATGTACACATATGCATAAACTACATATTAAAAAAACCCCAAAAAAATACTTACATGCATATATATACACATATGCACATAGGCACATATATGTATGCATATATGCATTTATACATTTATGTACCTATGCACATGTATATGTACGCATATATGCATACATGTATATGTACACATATGCATAAACTACATATTATAAATAATTTTGAACTAAAAAACTAAATCCAAATAATGAAAAAAGATTGAACCTTGATTCAATTTAGAAAATATGCATATTTTTGTCATGGGCATTGCGTCTTAATTTTTTTTCCAAATGGACATATCTAAATTTGATTAGGTAGCATCAATGTTTTCTTGAAAGCACCAGAATAGTTTTTAAGAAACATGATGACAATTCATTAAACAATTCTTTAAACAAATCATTCCACATATTTTTATTCCATATATTCTCTTTTCCTAATTACTAAAATGAGTACTTTATTATTCTGAAAACATACGAGTCCCATAAAATGAGTGCTTTATTATTCTGAAAAATAAACATAATTACAAAATAAGTGATAAAAGCTTAAGAATAGCTCCAAGATTGTAACTTTCATAAGAATTACCTTAAGTGCTGATTGTACGAATGGGCAAAGAGACAACAGCTTATATGCATCCTGGAACCAAAGGATGCTGGTAAAACTGTAAGGGAATCAACCTGCAATCAAAAGCAAAGAAGTTTGGTCAAAATATAAAATATCTTTTTGGGACTCGAAATAATAGTTAAAAGATGAGAAATTACCAGTTGCCATGTTCAATGACATCTTCTACAGCAGCATCCAGTATCTCAACAGTTGATGGATGAACAAATAAAGTAACCAAGGCTATACCTTCAGGATACCAGGACTACATTACATCCATGATGGATGCCCATAACATTGTTTAGATAGATATTTTTAGCACATTAGAATACAAGAAAGAGGCTTATACTACCTGCAGAAACTGAATCGGAAAACAAATCCAAAATTCGTATGCATAGAAAACAAATCGATTTCAAAAAACACGGAATAATGAAAACAGAAATTTGAATGTGTAGAAAACGAAGAAGTTATGGTGCAACTGAGGTCGATTAGGGTTCGACGTGACTCGTGAGAGATGTAAATAGAGAGAGAGAGAGACGATGATATTTACATAATGGTTTTCAGAGGATCGGTTCCATCTCCTTGCTGCGTTAGTCCGAAGCCGTGAAATCGGATGAAAGATAGTTGTTTAGGACCACCAGCTGCCACTAGCACCCATCGCCGCCGCCCAATAGCGGCTCTACTACCTCCAGTTTCATCCAGCAACACCAAATCAGGTCGCTTCTTCTTCTTCTCCACCTCTGCTCTGTCCCTCAATCAAACACTTAATCTCCTACAATCAACGATGGCGGATTGAGCAGGCGGCAATGGCTACTGCACAATATTGATCCGATGAGAAGTATTCACGAAGAAGAAAGAGGGAAAATGAGAGATCAGATAAGAGAGAGACGGTTTACGCGAGTGAGAGAGATATTTGGCATTTAATTTTGATTTGCTGATTTTTTGGGATTTACTTTTATGGTTCTTTTTAATCCCTATAATACCCCTATCAGTTTTAATTCATATCAAAGATATCCTTAAATTTGTTATTAATTACAAGAATGCCATCTTTCATCTTAGCTTTTGAATTTTTTGATCATGTGGTCCAGAATTGGTTCTCAAGATCTCATGATTTTTTGAGTTCTCAAAAGAACCTAACTCTATATATATATATATATATATATATATATATATATATATATATATATATATATATATATATATATATATATATATATATATATATATATATATATATATACATATATATATATATACATATATATATATATACATATATATATATATATATATATATATATATATATATATATATATATATATATATATATATATATATATATATATATATATATATATATATATATATATATATATATATATATATATATATATATATAGAGAGAGAGAGAGAGAGAGAGAGAGAGAGAGGGTGAAATTAAATAATGTCGCAGGGAGAGGTATGGTGAAATCAATCCATTTCATGAAGTTTCACATTCATCTTTAGAATTTGTCTCACTAACAAATTAAATGTTCTATTTGTTTAAAATATAGTACATTAGATTTGACTTGCAAATTTTTGAAATACATAAATTAGAATCAGCGAGGTTAATAAGGACTATTATAAATGAATACATAATAGAAATTTGAATGAAAATTTGATTTTATTTTTAAAAACTTGAAAATAAAATATGTTAATATATTTATTCTAGAATATAAAAAAATGATACGGTTCGGTTCTAAGAGAGTGACACATTCAATTTGAGATTATGAGATGTTACATCGAATGTCTCGGCAATTCAATAATATTGTTATCAACTACGACGCATTTTTATTATTATAGATTAGTTTGTAATTATCTTTTACAAATTATTTTATATATACACTATAATCCTTTTGTCAAGTCCTTTATTTGTTAATGAAATGTTTTATATCATCCTATTAAATTTTTTTATTTATCTTACTACTCATTAGATGAAGACATGTGTCAAAATCAAGAAATAAGATTAAAAAAATAATTAATAGATTTTACATGTCATTATTTAATGATAAGAAGATAAAGTAATAAGATATAATAGGAGGAAATACAATTTTCCTTTATTAATACATCACCATGTTTCAACAAATGGATTTGGATATGATGTTTCTGAAAAAAGATATGTATAAGGTAGGTTGACTATCCTGAAAAACCATCACCAAAGTAAGTTTTCTATTTTTATTCTTTTACGTATTTTTGGTTCATATCTTTTACGTATTTTTGGTTCATTAAAGTTTCAGGTTTGTGTCATCTTTTATTTTTAGTTTTATTATACTATTAAAAGTTTTCAGTTTATCATGAAATGAAATTCTTAAAAAGAAAAAAACTCATAAGCTTGTAAGTTTTATATGTATTTACCCTAAATATATATCTTTTTGTATTATACGTATTTATGAAACAAAAAATATTTAATACACGAAAATATGTATTAAGCTTGTAATACTTTTACCCTTTTATTTTTTTAGAAGTAAAAACATACTTTTAAAAGTATTACTATTCTTTTAGAAATATAAATACATTTTTTCGTTTCGTAATATGCTTTTGACACCTACATATGTGTTTTTTCTCGTTTAGTATAATTTTTTTAGTAAAACATTTAAAAAATAATAGTTTTCTTAGTATATACAAATTTTAATGCACGGTGTACAAGTTACAAAAGACACTAAGTTTTATAAAAATCCGAATTTGACATTTTGTTTGTTTTCTCGCAATTAAGTCACTATATTTTGTTTTTCAATTTTGACACTGTATTTTCTTATTGCAATTAAAATGCTATATTTTAGATTTTATTTTTATTTTGATATTGTGTCAAGTAATCATGTCATGTCTGCGCCAGATCAGTAAAACCTGAACTCCACCATGCCACGTCAGCGGACAACTTGATTCACCTGTCAAATGGTCAAAATTCTAACAAATTAGAAAAGTTAGTGACTTAATTACAGACACAGTGTCAAAATCAAGATTTTATATAAACTTAGTGTTTTTTTTGCAATTTATCCCTATTGATTTAACTTATGTTTTGATTCAAATGTTTATAGTTTATATTTCTTATTAGTAGAAAATCAACAAATTTGACGAATATTATTACCTTCTACAGGGGAATATATAGCTAATAGAATAACACTATAATGTGCCCTTGTCAAAATACATTTTGTGTCGAACTGAATACATGTTACTAGCATTATTTCTCAATTTGTATGAAATTGGAAATCCAGCTCCATCTGCAAAAAAGGTAGAATTCCACGGACCGAACTTGTAACTAAATTTAACTTCAAAAAAGCCAAAATTGAATACCGAATAAATGAAAGGGACCACTCATGTAATCAATGAAATTTATTAGAAGGTATGAATTAAATAGTGCTAATAGATGCATGCATGCAAAACATACGAACTCAATCTGTGTCTCTTCCATGTTAAAAAGGGACCAAAACACCATGCAAAATTTTTTGTTGGTGTTTAATGATATTTCGTTTAAATGCATCAGGTAGGAACAAGAACATTGATATAAAATAATTTAATCAAATATCAAACCGCCTAGACATGTTTTGTTTACTAAACTTGACCATAATCTAAATATTTAGGGTTTATTTTATTTTACATAAAAAATACCGAAAATATATTTATTTTGTGAAGCATTCGCTCTAAAAGTGTGCAAAAAAAAAAAGATCCAATAAAACCGACAAATCCAATTAAAAACCAACAAATTATATTAGATATCCAATCTCAATTGGATTTTATTGGTTTCGAAATTTCAGAATCCAGTTTGATTAAATCCGTTTTTGGATGATAATGAAAATCCATTGTATATCCAACCAAACCGAACCAATGAATATCTAATTAATATCCAACCTATTTATCAATTAATAATAAATAATTTATCATGTAATCCATACATAGCTTAATTGGCACTAAATTTTCTATAAATAATTTAGGGAAATCTCCATTAAAGTCCCAATATTATGGCTCACTTTATAAAAAAGTCCTAAATTAATTTTTATTAACAAAAAAGTCCCAAATTAATTTTTATTAACAAAAAAGTCCCAAATTAATTTTTATTAACAAAAAATTACAGAAATTACATGTTTTATCTTCAATAAAGTCCTAATATTTTCGCACAGTTTATGGAAAAGTTCCAACATTAGCCGGTTTTCTGTCATTTTTTGTTAATAAAAATTAATTTTGGACTTTTTTGATGATAAAAATTAATTTAAGACTTTTTCATAAACTAAACCAAAATTTTGGGACTTTATTGGAGATTTCCCAATAATTTATCATGTAATCCATACATAGCTTAATTGGCACTAAATTTTCTGCACATGGAGTAATTATTATTGTTAAGCATGGATTAGTAAATTTGACCTCCAAAAGTCAAAAGTAAGAATTTGAATTTTCTTATGCAAATAATCAGTATTATTTTCTTTTATATTTATTAATGCTTATTACTTCATTTCAGGAATATGTAATCGACTTAAATTCAAGTAAGTATTTCCATCAAATTTTTTGTTTAAGGCATGCTATTTCTTAAAAAATTGACGTTTTAATTTTGTTTGTTTTGTTTAGTTATGGCTGGTATTATACATTCATTCAAGGATGGATTTACCTTGATTTACTTTATATGCAAGGTTTAGTCCTTTTATATAATTATTATAAGTTTTCTAATTTTAATATATAATTATTATAAATATAATGATATTTTTTGTGCTATTTATCATTTTACCGTTGTGATTTTAATAGTATTTTTATTGCATTTGGCATTAAGCTTTGTTTATCGCTTCATTCTTTCCAACAATCACTCTTTTTAAACTAAATTTACTAATTTTATAATTTAAGATTAATGTAGGAGTTCAAGGGAAGCAAGCTAAAATAATCATTTATCACATAATTGGCTTCATTTTTTTTGAAATAGCAACATAATTCGCTTTTTAGGATATGGTCAAAAAACTTCATTAGTAGTATCATACTTAGAAAAAAAAGAGTATCGGTTTAGCATTGAATTGGCAAAAACATTTATCATATATGGTGGGAGAAAACATTGTGAGTGGCCAAATCTGAAATAAAACAAAAACCATAATGATCTAAATAGCAACATAATTCGTTTTTTGACCATATCCTAAATAAATATTATAGAACAGGGACCAAACTTGTAAATGGTCAAAGTGAAGAATTTCCTAAAGATCAATGATTTCTGCTACTAATTGTATTTACTTTACTCCATCCATTTTGTAGATCAGAAAATTATAACATCATCTTTAACATTAATTTTTATTTGTCAACCGTGTAACATAGTATACTATTAATAGTGGCGAGTCTAGGATGAAAACCTACATGGTTCGCTATTTAAGTAAAATTGATCGAAATAAAATCGTCAAAAAAATACTAGTTGCGGGTCGGGTCATATAAGCAAAAAAAATATATAATAAAGTTCTTACAATTGTACCCGACGATGTTTCATAACTTGAAATATATTCACAATTGTATTGTTACTAATACTATCTAAAACACAATTTTCAATATATGACACTAAACTATCACTCAAAAATTGATCACTCATTTTGTTGCGTAAATCAGTATTTACCACCTTCATTGCTGAAAACGCGTGTTCCACACTCGATGTTGCAACGGGTAAGATCAATGCAAGTTTCAAGAGAATATAAACCTTAGAAAATATGATATGCTTATGTTCATCGACCACATCTTTTTGACAAGTTCTCCAATGCTCTTTAATTGGTTAAATTGTTCATCTTCTCGCACATCCTTAATGTAGTTTTGAAGTTCCACTTCAAAAAGTTGAAGATCATATTCTGTTGGAAACTCTTCTCGATAAAGTGTAGCCATCTCCATTAGTTTATTCAAATTAAAGGCTTTGAAAGACTCCCGCAGACACAAACAAGCTATAGGAAGAAGTAATTTTGTGTTGGCCTCATTAAAGCGATGGTTAAGCTCTTGAAGTTGCATATCAATCATCGCCTTAAATACATCAACATGATAGTGGTGAAAGTTGTTAACCTGAAAATAAAAATAATATATTATATACTAATGACAATTGACAACACATAGTAAATAAATCAAGTTGGTCATATCACACATTACTAACCTGTGAACCTCTTCGACGACCGATTCCATTATAATATGCATCTTCCATATCCACGATTCCAACATCACATTTATCACAAAACAATGTAACATTCCCTAAAAGTGGTTCCCACCCTAAATCTCTAATTTCTTGAATTGCTTTTTTAGAGCTAGTTACTTGATTCACGACATTTACGATATCTTGGTCTTTTCTTTGTAATGTCGTATTAAAATGATTTGTGATTCCCAAGATGTCAACCATCAAGTGTAGACAAAACACATAATCAAACGTTTTGAATGACTTTAAGATGCAAATTGCTTCGGCTTTACGATCACGATCACTATTATCTTCACCAAGGTCTTCAAGCACTTCACAAATGGAAGAATATATGTTCTTGATATTTAATAGAGATGCAAAATGAGAACCCCATCGAGTATCAGATGGTCGTTTGATACCCACTTCTCGGTTCAAACCGGTACCACTCTCAAGCTCACCTATATTTTATCATATAAAAAGTTAATTAGCGTAAAATAACTAAAAATAGTTAAATAATAAATTTAGTACAATTAGAAAGAAAACATTCAGCCAATGCTGACAGGGATCGACGTTGAAAAACGGTGACGGTGATCGGCCGGCAGAAATCGCCGGTGTCAAAAGGGCAAGCGAGTTGCCGTCTTCTACCGTATTGAGCGACTTATGTTTTTCTCCCTTGTAGCCGAGTCGTGAGCTTGTAGTCTTTTTTATTTTGATTTTAATGTTTTTTCTTTATCTAATTTTTAATTTTTATTAAACTATTAGGTTTTCTTTTTAGTGGATAAGTATTTTAAATTGGGCTGAGATATATATACGTGGGCTTAAAAGTTTTGGTTTATATTAAATTTTTTTTGCCAAACAAATTAAGTGACCTTTTTAGTGGATAAGTATTTTAAATTGGGCTGAGAAATATAAACGTGGGCTTAAAAGTTTTGGTTTATATTAATTTTTTTTTGCCAAACAAATTAAGGTGGGTCACGTAGAAAATTTAAGATAGGTCATCTACTATTACCACATATATCTATTCGTTGTAAAATTTTTTTAGGCAGGTCAAGTGACCCACCTTGATTAAATATAAACTCGCGACTTCTATGGTACTATTAGAGATCTTCTAATTATTTAAATTATATAAAAGGTTTTTGAAAATTGAGAAAAGGAAATTAATTAATGAGGAACATGAGGGAAGGCACGGAGATACCGTGGTCTGAAGCACATTGAACACATGAAGGGCCCTCCATCATTGAATTTTAATGCCAGATGGCTGCTGAGGGTATCAGACAAATTGCACAGAGTGACGGCAATACGGATGCCCACCCTCCATCCTCATCCTCCTCTCGCCCAGCATCCCCACCGGAAATGCCAATATTTAATATGTCCGCTTGATCTCCGGCGGCCCTTTAACAAACTGTAAAAAGGCTGAAGACGTGGTACGACATATATGCATGGTACTCGGAGCCAAAACATGACAGATAAGCCATTCATGCACCACTTACTATCACAATACCAGTTAAAACCCCATTTTCAATAACCATTTGAACTTTGAATTTTTACGTCCAGTCACCAAAAAAGTAAAATTCTAATATATATATATATATATATATATATATATATATATATATATATATATATATATATATATATATATATATATATATATATATATATATATTTAAAAACATAACTTATTTCTTGGCCAAAACTCATTATAACAACTTTTAGACCATAATTCTAATATCTCGTGGTGTGGTTATTTCCACTATATGGTGGATGTTGAGTTCAATCGCCGAAAATCTCCTTCTTCAAGCTCTCTATGATTAGATTGGCATAAATGGCTTATTTCTTGGCCAAAACTCATTATAACAACTTTTAGACCATATGAACAAGGTTTAATACAACATTGCCTCATAGTTTATGTCATATGGCCCTATACGTCACAACCATGTAACGACAATGCGATGTTTCTCTTTGTATGCAACCATGTGATTTTGTAATTGTTTGTATTTAGATTTTTTTTTTGAATAAATTAAGTTGTATATATTTATTTATAAAGTTCATTCAGTTCAATATCTTAAATGAAATCAAAGTAATAATTTCATTTATGCTTCGGTTCAAAGATCAACTTAAGATAAATTAATTAAAAAATCTAGAAACATGTTAATGGAATTTTTATAACTGTGTCATTATCTCTTATGTTAAGGAAAAGCTAAATTGATAATTAAAATGGAAAATTGATTATGTGCAGTTTGCTCGTGTATTGTGTGTCATACAAATTGTTTTATGAAATATTGAATGTTACTACTATATGAGGTGTAAGGCTACATTGGTTATATATAAATTACTAGTTGTAAGACCCGTGTATTACACGAGATAATATAAATAAAAGGTTAGATAACAAAATGTAAACATTATTTTTTTATTAAAACAAATTTCATAATATATGACGAAATTATTGAGTATGTAGATACCCCAAACACACGCAAACTTAAAATGTAGGAGTACATACCCAAAAAGCGACGTTTTAAATTTTGTAATAGACAGACTACACAACTACATTCAATTGCGTTTTAAAAGCTTTATTTGAAAATATGATCCAATATTGAAAAACACAATCCAATCTGACCCACTTTTTTTTTAATTTGTTTTTGGATAAATCCGACTTTTGTACACCTTTATGTAAGAGTTAAGATTAGTACATTCAGATATATCAAGTTGTCGTTAATATTCTAATGAGTTGTTGTTAAATTTATGTTCAAATTTAACAATTATTAGGTTTAAAGTTTGCTATCAAATATTTCCTTAAAACATACTTGATGTCAAAGTTACCTTGAAGTTTTTTCAGTTGCCTTAAAGTTGTTCAATTTTTTCGAACATTTGCCATTTAAATTTGATGGCGAATTTTTTCTACCAAATTTTCTAATCAAAATTGGGCTTAAACATGATTACTCTTTTTGTATTTCCAAATTTGCCTTAAAATTAGTTAATTTAGTTACACATATGCTCTAAAATTTGTTGTGAAATTTTCGGATGTCAAACATTTAAAAGAAAGATTATTTTCATATAATTATTTTTATTGGTGCACAATACACGAATTACAATGCTTAAAAAGTAAAAAAAAAGAATGGAATTTTATACTTAGTCAAATAATCCAAATAAATGCATCAATTACTAATACTTAAATAAATGAGTTCTTAATTTCTTGCTTCAGTTACTTAATTATTAGAATTAAATGCATTCAATTCAAACATTTTCTTAAGAAATTCAAAATTATGAGAAAATGACATGTGGTGATGACATGTGGCTTTGAGTTACTTATTTATTAGGAGATTTTCGGCGATTGTATTTAACAAAAACATAACTTATTTCTTGAAGAAGGAGATTTTCGGCGATTGTATTTAGGATTATATTTTTTTCTTAACAAATAGAAAGATATTTTTTGGTAACTTAAATAATTTGGTGATTACATATCACTTTAAAATGTATTAATTTTAATAAACAAACAGTATATTATATTCTAATACTTAGTTGAAAATATTTTTCTTATTTATATTTTTCCTAGCCTAACTTATCTGCAACAATTATACATTTTTTTTATTGCAAATATAAGAAACCCGGAGAAACTTGGATATATAAAAGAGAACTCATAGAAATAAGAAAATTCTAAGCATTAAATTGCTTTGTTTTGCTTGATGTATTGGCTTGTAGTTTTCTCTCTACTTTAGTTATTAACACTCGAACCTGATCGATTTTTTGTTCTATTTTTCAATTTCTTGACCTAAATCGTTTTGTTTTGCTTGAACCAGGTTTGTTTTGTTTTGGTTGATGTATTGGCTAGATAACTTTTAGCCCTAAATCATATTGTTTGCTTCACTAGGTTCGATATCTTCGTGTTTTAGGTTTAATTTTTTTGATAAAATTACCGACGCTTGTGTTCTTCGATCCTTATTTCTTTTTTCTTTTGCTTAGTTTATTTTTAGGTTTTGTATTGGGTTGCATCTAACTTCCTTTCACTCTGTTTACATAGTTGTTGATAAAGATACAAAATGACCATGATGGTATTGTTTTTTTAAATATAAATGTTTAGATATTCATAATTTATATATTTTTATAACATCCCGTTTAATACATGGGTCTTACAACTAGTATATATATATATATATATATATATATATATATATATATATATATATATATATATATATATATATATATATATATATATATATATATATATATATATATATATATTTAAAAACATAACTTATAAGTTTATAATCATATAAGTAACCTATTCAAGAATAGCCCTTTATTTACTTATAATTTATAACATATTGGTGTTTGAATCTATGATTTGTGTTTTATTTGTTGGTCACTAGAGATGCACAGATTGACAGAGTATAAATAACAAACAAAGGTTGAATTAATTTAACTTATCATGTTATGTTGCTTGAAAAGTGAGAGGAGAGGCTAAAATTTGAAAAAAGGAATCGGAGGGTCGACGAAAAGTAGGTGGGATATTGATGCAATTTATAAGCTAAGTAACAAAATATGAACGTAGAATCAATCATCCATTTCAGACGCCAATCATTTAGTCTCATGTATCAATGTGTCATTCGATATGCATAGACCTGATAAACGTGTCGTATCGTGTCGGGTTCGTATCGAGTCGAAACAATAAATGGGTTGAAAGAGTTTGACCCTAACCCGATCCGTTTAATTATCGAGTCGTGTCGTGTCAACACATTTTATTTTTTTGTTGAATTCGTGTCAAGTTAGCAAGTTTAGGAGTTAGACATTGTAAATGTGTCATTTCGTATCGGGTTAGAATGTTAAACAAGTGGAAATGGTAGAAGTTGTGGAAGCAATAAAAAAATGAAAAAATCGAACGAGTAAGAGTTAGGATGCGGAAGGGAAATTTCATAGCAATTTTAGAGGCAAAATGGAAAAGTAAGGAGGTGGGGTGGTGGATAAATGCCGTCATGAGGAGGAAGGAGGGGTTTGTTTGAGACTGTGGAGAATAGGAGAGTACAACTAAAAATGAAGTTTTGAATTGTCGACAAAGTTGTTTTTGACTTACAAAGGGACTCAACCTAGAAAATTTTCTTTTATATATCGTTTTGGTTACAAGTCTGTCGAATTTATTTTAAGATTTAGACTAACTTGAATAGAAATAAATGGGTCATTCTCAAGTTGAAACTCCCAACCATGTCTTTACCCGTTTAATAATCGTGTTGTGTTGTGTCAACTCGTTTAATTAAACGGTTTGAAATCTTTTACCCAAACTCGCTTATTTCGTGTCGAGTTCGCGTCAAGTTAACATGTCATGTCTGTTTTTGCCACTTCTCGATATACACTATACCAATTCGATCATTTTATTTCTATAACAACAATTTCCAGAACACTCAAGGAAAATAAAGATTACCTCAGCTATTATGTGCAAGGAAATGAAAACATGTTGTTATCATATGAAACAAATGTAAGTATGTTGTTATTACGTGTAAAGGAAATTTAAATATGTTGATATTATGGATACCATATTAATGTTATTTGTAAAAAAATATAAATAGATTATTGTTTTTATCTACTAAAAATGTATATACCAAACATGACTACTAGAAATTCATTGGGTATAGCATTAATTATCAAGAAATTGAGGTAAAAATGATTATGATGGTTTGCTCATGGCCATAGGATACAACTAAGTGCTCATGTTAGGAAAATGGAGACAACTGTAGCCAAGAATGAGAGTTCGGCCAAAAAGGAAGCGAGAAGATAGCGAGATATTAGACTTATATGAGTTAGCACTCACCAAGAATGTGACCTTAGATAGGAGAGCATGTATGCTTAAAATTAGGGGTGACAGAGTAGTGTTGACCAAATCTAGGGTCTAGCTTGTTCTTCTTCGATTGTGCTTATCGGCCAGTGTTTCATCTTCTTAACCTCATTTTCTTGTTTACTTATAGGATGTGTATGTAGTATTTGCTGTCGACTTACTTATTGTGCCTCTATACACTACTTGTGTATTTCTTCATCTTTTACTTGCTGACCCTTACCCCTCTTCATATATACATTTACTTTGTTTATTAGCGTGCACGAAGTTGTGGAATATTTTTATAACGGCCTAAATTTCACAACCAAAATTTTCATTTTTAAAATAGAGTTTAAATATCAAAAGCAAACATCATGAAAACCCATTTGTTCGACTAGAAAGCTGGCTTCCTTGAGGTAAACTTGAGGCGTAGCAGGAATGAGGCGGCATTAGAGACTCCATCTTTAACCGATGGTGCAGCTAGCAATAAGAGAGAGAGAGAGAGAGAGAGAGAGAGAGAGAGAGAGAGAGAGAGAGAGAGAGAGAGGTGCGTGACTATACTGGAAGTTGTGTGGGGAAGAAGAGAATGGGGTGGAGTGTTATTTAATTCTTTTTTCCATTTTTTAAAATAGTTTTTAATTAAATAATAAGTAAAAGAAATTAAAAATGTTAAATTAGTCATTTCATATGAGTGAGGGACCAAACATGATAGAAATTGAAACCACTAGGACTTTTCCATAAGATAAAAAATAGTTAGGGACGAAACTTGATATTCTGTAAAACCACATGGACCATTTATGAAGTTTTGTCTAAATTAAGTTAGAAGGCATGTTCCAAATAAAAAGTCTTAACTAATATAACTTTAGTTTATAAGTATGCAATTTGCTTTTTATATCTTTTATGTGAGTTCACTAAGATAGCATCAATGAATAATGTCTAGACTTAAACGTACAAGTCGAGCTTATTATGGCTAGGATGGACGCTATAATGGCGGTTTCGAGCGAGTTCAAGGCGAACTGCTGGCCGGTACCGTACGGGTTCGGCATATGGCGAGTTCGACAGGGTAAATGGCCGACGGCTTTTGTGACAATAGTCAAAATTGGTCAACGAAAGTCAACTCAAGTCAACCGAAGCGTACGTTAGGTCAATAATATGTTGAAGTGTAATTTTTATAGCCTTTACAATGTATTATTGGATATTATAATACTATGTACGCTAATTTAAATCAATTATCGGGTAAACGCTGTAAATACGAATAATAAACTACAATTGCGTAAAAAATTCGATAATCTTACAAATATTAGTTTGGTATTAATAATATTCATAAAACAGTGTATTCGTGAACACGAATCCGTAGACATATAGAACGTCAAAAATGGAGTTCGCATATGAAAGTTACAACAGTTAATCGCTGTGAACAATAAACTTACACATGGTTTGGACACTAAAATACAAAACGTGGTGCCTGAAACATAAAAAATGAAATAACGAAACACGTATTATGAAGCTTAATATTGTCTAGTATTTAATTTCATAGCCCAATTTATTTTCTGGTAAAATGCCAAAGGTCGCGTATTCGGAAGAATACCGTGCTTAAACGCGTATATCTTCGCCTAATGAGTTACAAATCAATCTAAATAGATGTTTACTAATATTTTTATGCATAATATCAATTTATAAAATTATACCTCCGAAAATACATAAAAGTACGCAAAATGTTTTACCGCGTTTTATAAAAACACCCAATTTTATAACAACGATGTATATTTTATAAAAGACCAACACCCGCCCCTACCCCCCCCCCCCCCCCCATAGCCAGATCTCACCATATCCTCACCATCATCATCTTGACACCACTCTCCTAAAAACTAGCCCTCACGCCTAAAACTAGTGTATTAATAAATTAATAAATCTCATGCTTCTCAAATCCCATGAAGATGCAACATTATCCTCACTTGTGATCTTCCAATATTCATCTCCTCTCCCTTTTCTCTAGAATTCGGCCACACCACCACACCACACCACCTTCGGCCACCATCCCACACCACCTCCGGCCACCGTTCGCCGCTGTTGACCACCGGTTTCCATTCAAAAACATCGTTATTTTGGAGTACTGTTCAAGTCCAAACCCAAGACCAAGCTCGTTTTTAGTTAAATCACGCTTCAAGGGTGAGTTCATACCCCTCTTTTTCATATTTATTCAAGTTTTAGGGGGAGAATACAAGTTTACACCATGAAAAAGGGTTATTTATACATGTTTTTAACTAGTTTTTGTGTAAAAATGTTTTCTACTTGAAATAATGTTAGATCCAAGTATTATGAACATTATTATGTGATATGTTTAGTAAAACACAAATCTATGAAGATAATGAGTATGAACATGTTAGAACTTCTAAAAGAAAAGTCATAAAAATAAAACTAATAAACATGAATTTTCTAGCAAAAATGATTATAACTAAGTTATTACACTATTTTTGTGAGAAATATCTTAAAAGATGTTATTTATGAACATCTAAATAATTTAACTTATACGTGTGTGTATATATATATATATATATATATATATATATATATATATATATATATATATATATATATATATATATATATATATATATATATATATATATATATATATATATATATATATATATATATATATTGTACAACGAAACATTTAACATAAGCTATAATATGTATAGCTTATGGATACAAATACTATTATGACATTTTGGGACATACAAATAATTATATGAAAGTATATAATTATTATATACTATTTATTATCATAAGAAAAGTGATAATTAAAAATACAAGGGTTTTCATTTACAAATAAAACGTAAACAAGTTGATACCTAACCTATAACTACTATCGAAAACTTACCATCATTCCATCTTTAATCCCATTGGCAGAAGAATGCCACCCTGACGAAGTAACCGACGTACCAGCACACCATCAACAGATCCACCAGTGACTGCACCAATGGACTCCGCCACATTTCAAGTCGCTGTGGCAGCCGCCATTGCAAAGATTAACCCTAATGGCACCAACGGGAACGGGAACGGGAACGGTACTAATTGTTCCACTCATGGTGAATCCCAAGGACACCAGCAAATTTGCACCTACAAAGACTTTGCCAACTGCAAACCCATGACATTTCGTGGCGATGGCAGTGTCATCGCCTTGACAAAATGGTTCGAGAAAACCGAATCAGTATTTAACATCTCTTCCTGCCCCGAAGAATTCAAGGTCAAATACGCTGCCTGTACTTTTTCTGAAGCAGCCTTGTCTTGGTGGAATGGCCATGTTAAGACCCTGACACTCGTCGTGGCCAACTCTATAAGTTGGGAGGATTTAAAAGCCATGATGTTGGAAGAAAACTGCCCTAGGGGCGAGGTTCAAAAATTAGAGCAAGTACTTTGGAACCTCACAATGAAGGATTCTGATATAGTCGCTTACACTAACCGGTTCAACGACCTAGCGGTTCTGTGTTCCTCAACGGTCACGCCGGAACTAAAGAAACTGGAGCGTTATATCTAGGGACTATTCTCCCCAAATCCAAGGAAATGTTGAAGCCGCGAACCCTGCTACCTATAACAGTGCCAAGCGTTTGGCACAAACACTGGTCGACCATGAAGTATGCCAGGGCACTATGACACTCAAAGCCAACCAACCAAAGGGCAGAGACCACAAGCGAAAGTCCTGGAAGAGGGTAAAGGGTCATACTACTCGTTTCTGCAGGGCGCCAACTCAACAGGCCACCCAAGCCTCTAATGCTGGGGTGAGCCAAGCATCTTATGGGTGTGGAGAAACGGGGCATTTCAAACGAGTGTGCCCGAAAGTGCAGAACAAGAATGTCGGAGGAATGAGAAGGGTCTTGGCGATGGGACGCGTGGAAGCAGTGGAGTATCCCACTGTGGTTACTGGAACGTTTCCCCTCAATAACTCATATGCATGCATACTATTTGATAGTGGTGCGAAGAGGAGTTTCGTAAGCCACGAGTTTAAGCACATACTAAAACAAAAACCCCAACCACTCGACGAAACATTCACAGTAGAAATGGCTAATGGAAAAAACTGAAAGTATCAACGACATATACATATGATGCACAACTCTGAAGGATCACTCCTTCCAAATTGACCTAATGCATGTTAGAATAGGAAGCTTTGATGTGATTGTTGGTATGAATTGACTAATTCCTCATCATGTCGATATCATGTGCTACGAAAGGGCTGTCCGACTTCACTTACCGAATAGCAAGACTCTTGTCGTCAATGGCGATAAACCCAACACAAAACTTCGTAATCGTCTCTTGCATTAAGGCACGAAAGTACTTACACAAAAGATACCATGCATTTCTAGTCCACATCATTGATGAGAAGAAAGAAGTAAAAAGTATCAATGAGATTCCTGAAGTCTGTAATTTTCCCGATGTATTCCCAGAGGACCTTCCAGGAGTACCACCCGCACGACAAGTCGAGTTCAGAATCGACTTGATTCCTGGAGCCACCCCCGTAGCAAAATCACCATATCGATTATCCCCGGCAGAAATGCAGGAATTGTCCAGTCAGCTGAACGAACTGCTAAGTAAAGGGTTCATCAGGCCGAGCTTCTCACCTTGGGGAGCACCGGTCTTGTTCGTAAAGAAGAAAGATGGATCATTTCGTATGTGCATTGACTATCTGGAGTTGAACAAACTCACTATCAAGAACCGATATCCACTACCCTGAATTGATGACCTATTTGACCAAATCCAAGGATCGAGTTACTTCTCAAAAATCGATCTAAGGTCGGGGTATCACTAGCTTAGGGTCCAGGAGGAAGATGTTCCTAAGACGACGTTTAGGACTCGTTACGGCCATTACGAATTCGTTGTGATGCCCTTCGGATTGACTAATGCACCCGCAGTGTTCATGGACCTAATGAACCACGTATGCCGACCTTACCTAGATAAGTCCGTGATAGTATTCATCGACGACATACTAATCTATTCGCGAAGTAAGGAGGAGCATAGTCAACATTTGCGACAAGTTTTGGAGACACTAAGGGCGGAAAAGTTGTATGCGAAGTTTTCAAAATGTGAATTTTGGATTCGGAAGGTGGACTTTCTAGGACACGTAGTCAGCGAGGAAGGAATACATGCGGATCCCTCCAAAATCAAAGCAATCGAAAACTGGGAAGCGCCGAGAACACTGACGGAAATCTGTTAGTTTTTAGGCCTCGCTGGATATTATGGAAGATTCATACATAACTTTTCCAAAATCGCGAAGCCACTTACTACCCTGACACAGAAAGATGTAACCTTCAACTGGGAGGATAAACAAGACACTGCCTTCCAAACCCTAAAGCAATATTTATGCAATGCTCCGATTCTGTCCCTCCTGGAGGGAACAGAAGACTTTGTGATCTACTGCGATGCATCCAAGCAGGGTCTAGGTTGTGTACTCATGCAACACGGAAAGGTCATTTCCTATGCTTCAAGACAACTTAAAACCCACGAGGTTAACTACACCACACACGATCTCGAGTTGGGGTAGTAGTATTTACATTAAAGATCTAGAGACACTACCTTTATGGCACTAAGTGTACGATCTTCACTGACTATAAGAGTCTCTAGCACATTATCAACCAAAAGGAGCTCAACATGAGACAACGACGATGGGTGGAGCTACTAAGTGATTATGAATGTGAAAGTCGTTATCATCCGGGCAAGGCTAATGTAGTAGCAGATTCCCTTAGTCGAAAAAATTACTTGAGCCACCGAGTAAAATCATTGACAATGACGATCCATTCACATCTATCCACTCAGATCAAGGAGGAGAAACTCGAAGCCTTGAAACCTGAGAATGTCGCAAGTGAAGCCTTGGGAGGAATGGATAAAAACCTTGGGGTCAAGAATGACGGAGCTCCTTACCTCATGAATCGAATTTGGACATCAAGATTCGACGGTTATAGAGACATTATCCTGAACGAGGCTCACAAAACCAGATACTCTGTTCATCCCGGGTCTGATAAGATGTATCTGGACCTCAAGAACCTATATTGTTGGCCAAACATGAAAGAAGAGATTGCTACTTATGTGGGCAAGTGTTTGACTTGCACCAAGGTCAAAGTAGAGTATCGAAAGCCCTCGGGTTTATTACAACAACCAGAGATACCCGAGTGGAAATGGGAGCGGATAACCATGAACTTCATAACCAAATTGCCCAAGACAACTCGTAGACTAGACACCATATGGGTAATTGTCGATAGGTTAACCGAGTTCGCACATTTCCTACCAATAAAAGAGACAGACAAAACGGAGAAACTAACTAGGACGTACATCAAAGAGATTGTATGATTGCATGGTGCGCCAATATCCATTATCTTGGATAGAGATAGACGATTTACGTCACGCTTTTGGCAATCATTGCAAAAGGCATTGGGTACTAGGCTCGACATGAGTACAACTTACCATCCACAAACCAATGGCAAAGCGAGAGAACAATTCAAACGCTGGAAGACATGTTGAGAGCTTGTGTGATAGACTTCGGTAAAGCTTGGGACACTCACTTACCGCTCATCGAGTTCTCCTACAACAATAGTTATCACACGAGCATTAAAGTTTCTTTATTTGAAGCCCTCTACGAGCGCAAGTGCAGATCCCCTCTGTGATGGGCTGAGGTGGGTGACACTCAGTTAGCTAGAGGGCAAGTGCCTAATAGCACTCTCACGGTCCCGAGATCATGCGAGAAACAACAGAGAAAATCGTTCAGATCCATGAACGGCTAAAAGCATCTCGAGACCGACAAAAGAGTTATGCGGATAAACGACGCAAACCCTTGGAATTCCAGGTTGGTGACCGCGTATTGTTGAAGGTCTCACCCTGGAAGGGGATGATACGTTTTGGAAAACGTGGGAAACTGAATCCAAGATACATTGGGCCATTCGAGATCTTTGCGAGGATCAGCCTGGTAGCCTACAGTATTCGGTTACCGCAGGAACTCAGCAACGTGCACCCCACTTTCCACGTGTCCAATCTAAAGAAGTGTTTGTCCTATGAGACTCTCATCATTCCACTTGACGAGATTGAAGTAAACGAGAATCTCCACATCGTCGAAGAACATGTGGAAATCATGGACAGGGAAGTCAAGAGAACGAAGCAAAGCCGCATACCAATAGTAAAGGTCCACTGGAGCCCCAAGCGTGGACCTGAATTTACCTGGGAAGGTGAGGACCAAATGAAACAGAAATACCCACATCTCTTCCCAAACCCTTGAGGATTTACTCAAAGTGCCAAATTTTTGGACGAAATTCCTTCTAACGGGTAGATGATGTGACAACAGTCAAAATTGGTCAACAAAAGTCAATTCAAGTCAACCGAAGCGTACGTTAAGTCAATATTGAAACACCCTCGCTTAAGGCTTTTCATAAAACATCATTTTAACCCATGGTTTATCATCATTATTCCAAAAATCATCCTTTAGTGAAAACTTCAATTTCAACATAATCAAATAAGTCATTTTCTTTCGAAACCATTTTAAAACACATGGGTTTTAATGAGTAATAATTTAGGTTTAAGTTACGGAAAACATCGTTTGGCCTTCTAAACATCGTTTGGTCTTATAAAATAGCAAGGTTGTAACAATTCAAATACCATTACACAACTTAAATGAAACCACACAAACCGTGGCCTTTTAAACGTCCATATCTTCTATAGTCATCTAAATTTCTCAACCTAAGTACACCAAAATAAGTTAGGCAATTGAAATGCCTAGTGAGCTTACCCGAGGTTGGCCCATTCAGAGTGGGCATTATAACCACCACACTCGGGACAAGCCTCCAAAATTGGTTTTTGACACACACTTCAAAAGTTATTTAAAACATCATAAAGATTTACTAAAAAATAGATAGTTATGAAATGCAATGCATGCATGATGCAACTATCCCAACCCACGTCCATCTCATAAAAGTCCAACTGACCACAATGACACCTACCTAAGTTCACAAATGACACGCACAAAGCATGTCACTCGATCCCCGTATAGGCTAAACTAGGACTAGTGGCCATCACACTAGCCCCATGAGGGTTAGCAACTCCCTCATGCGGTTCCCTATTGTCGGGAATGGTTTTCCCTAAATCCGGGACAAACATCTCATTTTGGGCATTTTGCCCATGATTTCCCTAAATCCGGGACAATCATGATTTCCCTAAATCCGGGACAATCGTCTCATCTTCGTCATAAGGTTCACTCAGTCAATCCCATCCTATATGCAATGCAATGCACAAATAGGATGCTCAAAACATCTTTCAAAACATCATCATAATCTTTATTTGAAAACATCTTTAGAAATTCATTTTAATGCAATGCACAAGTAGTAATCATATAACACATTGCACATAATATCATGCATGAAAAGGATTTGATAACACACACAAAAAGATAATAGTTGGGATGTGTACTCCCGGTAAACTCACCCAAGGTCAACTGACGAGTCAACACCAACTCCACACAAGGTTTGATGCATTTGGAGGCGCTCCTAGACATCATCTCATCCATAAAATCATCTTAGTTGAGTGCTAGCTCAAGTCCTTAGTCTCACCTCCAAGTCATAACAGAACATCTCCTTCCTACAAGATAAGAATGGAAGGTATCATACTCGATTCATCTATAAGTCGTACTATAATTACTTCTTTAGAACCAAGAAGGAACTATCTTCCACCAACCAAAATGAAGTCCTTGGCTCCCTAATATAAGGAAAATCTTATTTAAAACATCCTCAAAGTTTGGCATCAAAACAAGGACCCAAAGGCCAAACCATAAACCTCAAAACCCAAAAACTGCAAATTTCTGGCCAGACCCAGCTACACAGGTCGTGTAGGATTGACCAGTAAGTCCAAAAATCTTCACACGGGTCGTGTACAGCCTGCTGTAGCTTCGATTTTTGATCATTTTCACCCCTTTTTGACCCGAATCAAGTTCTAACACTTTCCCAACCTTATGGACATCAAAAGGACATGATTCAACCTCAATTTATACATCATTAGACTCAATTAAACTACTCAATATCATTTCAAATGAATCCATTACATGCCATGATCAAAACTTCACTCTATAAGCTTAAACCATGGAATACCCAATTCCATTCCTACAATTGGTGATTACAAGTGGAGATTTCTTCCTCCATTCCATGGAATCATTAAGAAATGATCCTCACTCCACTTATACATCCAAATTGATGCAACAAATTCATTCATCCATTAAACAAGAGATCCAATCATCATCTAGATGAATAAAACCCATTTCAACACTCAATTCTCATTTTCTAGTGATTCAAGGTTTAATACTACAAATCAAAGGTTGGAATCCTTAGGGAATCATTAGAAATGAATCCCCTTATCCAAAATTACCAAATCAAACCATAAATTTCTAGATTCTTCAACTATTCATCAAATCCCCAAAATCTAGGGTTCATAACACCCAAATCAATCAACTAAGTGAGTCTAGAGCATCCATGGATTGAATGTAGACTCCAATCAACTTAGAAACATCAAATAAACATTGGGGAATCATATGAAGAACCTCATCCCATCATAAAACTCGGATTGGGTCCAAAACCCAAGCCTAAACTCGAAATCTAGGGCTAGAAAAGTGGGTTTATACCTTAGATTACTTGAATTCTTCAAGAACTTTGATCAATCTTCAAACTCTAACATCTTATCCTCCATGATCTCTCAAAATTGACACCCTCTCCCTCTCCTTCTCTCAAAAACGTGATTGTGGCTGAAATGGGGGAAACCCCCATCAAAAACTTGATATCTTTCACAATTGGCAAAACTAGTCCCTATAGTTTGATCCTTCTTCACCCAACACCCCAAAAGTCCATTTCTTCTAACTAGAAGTATCTAAGTTCACACTCATGCCCCAAATATAATTATTTATTTCACATGAGTCATTCTCTAGGTCAACACTAACCCTTAGTTTTCCAATTTGGCACAAATGGTCCCTTACACTAAAATGCTTCACAATTTAGGTCCTTAATGAAATTCAAGGAATTATTAGACCTAATTTAAACTCCACCTCAATTCCTTTAATATATCTTTTAAATTTCTAAGTCCATGACTAGTCAAATCTACTTAGGGTAAGTTTGGCCAAATTGAAACTTTTAGTCCTTAAGACAAAATTTCTCACATTTGGTTACAATTTGATTTTAAAACTATATTTGGCTCATTTGTTTACAATATAAAATATATAAAAAAAATATTAAATTTAGTTATTCATTTGTTTTCTTTATTTACAAAATAAATTTTATTTGCTGGTTTAAGCCCAAAACTCCTAGGCCCAAAACACGGATGTTACAATTATCTACCCCTTAAAAGGATTCCGTCCCCGGAATCACCGATAAATAATTTAATACCCATTTTTTTCAACAAAATCTCAAAAGTTATTCATGTTTTTAGCTTTAAAATATTATAAAACTTGGAGTATTATAAATTTCACTTTATAAATTGTTTTACTTCAAAAATTACTTATCTCGGGTTTATTTTCAAAAATTTTTTCCTTTAAAGCATGCAATTATCAAACTTAAATCTTCTTCAACTCGACCCCTGGTTCTACAAAAAGATTGGAACACTCAACTTGTAATAGATGTTTTGAAGAGGTCGTTCTTTATGAGTAAATTTTAATCAACTTTTGTGAAAAGAAAATAGACTTCGAATTCGTACACTTTATATAAAACAATAAAGTTTCAAACTTATTTAGAAACAAATTTTCATTGAATTTATTAACAAAATCTCAAAGAGATCATCACTCCTAGGTATTCACTACCGATTCATGATGGCCCATTTGTCATTCACTTTATAAAAGTCTTGCATTTTGTGAGATATTCTCGTCCAATTTGTTTATAAAAATTTTCTCAAATTTAACAACACTTTTGAAAAGATTGGCCTTACGTCATTCTTAAGTTCTTATTAGGGTAGGTTATTCACTACTTCACACACACCAAGGTGATTAACGGTTTGATCCTATGGCCTCTAGTCTCATCATGCATCCATGTATCTTCACCCTAATAGGAATGGGTAGATCACTATTCCCATAAGGTTCCATTGGTCACTAAGCCATCGCTAACTACCAAAGAACCTAATGATCTAATTCCTTCTTTTGTCTTGCATTAAGGTTTCTCCAGTCTAGACATTAAGGCGCAAACCACGCTACTCTTACATACACTTAGTATTCTATAGCTAAGGCAAGGACACCAGCTTGAACACCAAAAGATGTCGGATGGGTCTCAAAAGAAGGTAAAGGTAAGGAAGATACAATGGGCTATTCGAGATCCTTGCGAGGATCGGCCCGGTAGCCTACAGACTTCGGTTACCGTAGGAACTCAGCAACGTGCACCCCCACTTTCCACGTGTCCAATCTAAAGAAGTGTTTGTCCGATGAGACTCTCATCATTCCACTTGACGAGATTGAAGTAAACGAGAATCTCCACTTCGTCGAAGAACATGTGGAAATCATGGACAGGGAAGTCAAGAGAACGAAGCAAAGCTGTATATTAATAGTAAAGATCCACTGGAGCGCCAAGCGTGGACCTGAATTTACCTAGGAAGGTGAGGACCATATGAAACAGAAATAACTACATCTCTTCCCAAACCCTTGAGTATTTACTCAAAGTGCCAAATTTCTGGACGAAATTCCTTCTAACGGGTAGATGATGTGACAACAGTCAAAATTGGTCAACGAAAGTCAATTCAAGTCAACCGAAGCGTACGTTAGGTCAATATGTTGAAGTGTAATTTCCATAGCCTTTACAATGTATTATTGGATATTATAATACTATGTATGCTAATTCAAATAAATTTACAACGCTGTAAATACGTATAATAAACTACAATTGTGTAAAAAAATTCGATAATCTTACAAATATTAGTTTGGTATTAATAATATTCATAAAAAAATGTATTCGTGAATGACACACCTAGGTCGTCGTGCGGTCAAAAATAAAGAAAACCTAACACACACTAGTACAGTGGTAGTCAGGGTCGATCCGCAGGAGCTTCGTGGTTAGACTAAATGACAGATTACCAACTAGTAGTGTCACGCTACAGTCGGAGGCCAAGTTTCTAAGTGCTCAACTATCAAAAAGCAATCACCAAACAAAGTCAAGCCAAGCATAAGCTAAACTCAACTCAAACTAACCTAGTTACTTTCTGAAATCAGAAGTGCATCTCTGAATCAGAAGCAAACAAAGGCATCCAAACCAAACAAGGCATAACCTAACTAATAACTATGGTTCTGACTGAACAGCTACTAGCTAAAGTTCAATGCCCAAAACTAACCTAATTGGCTACTGATTTCAGCAAAGGAAAGCAGTTCCAAACAAGGCTAAAACAATATCCAAACACAATTCAATAATCCAAACATAAAAAAACATCCAAAACACCGAAATACCAATAATACTCATAACCAAATGATTCTCATTCATCAAACTCGAATCCAAACATCCAAAACAGTATCCAACTAATACTAAAACAGAAACCTAAGCTTGATATCAATGGTTGTCACTCCCAAAGATACAAACTAAAGCTTACAACTATCTAACTAATTGAAAATAAAATCCAAAACATGAAAATACCACTTGAGAAGTTGCTGGAACGAAATCTTGGAGTCAAAGAGCTTCAAGGTCGATTTTACACCCGGTCTTTGCTAGGGTTTTCGGCTGGAATTGCCTCTATTTATATTTGCAAATTTCTCGCAGCTGCGCCGCGCAGATGAAGAATCCGCGGCGCACGTACTAATCTTTTCCCGTTTCTTCGGCATTTGAATGTGTTACACCGCCTTAAGCCCGCGTCGCGCGTTTCATAGATCCGCGGCGCGCGTACGTGTTTCCTTGATTTTTCATTCTTTTCCAAACTTCTTCCTTTTGTACACTTTTAGTCCCTGTTTCCATTCTGTTCTTCCAAACAAGTCCTGGCACGAAAAGTGAGAATACCCAGACATATCTGATATAATTTCTTCAAGAACAGGGCTCAACAACGCCTAAAATACTTGATATCACTAGGCGTTGTCAAACACCCCACACTTGTGCCTTGCTTGTCCCCAAGCAAGAGAGTTTTTAACAAATTATAATAAAGAATCAAACAATTTTTGACTGTGTTCAGTTTCAAAGTTTATTGCTCTATGAGTTAGAGTGGAATAGTTCGCGAAAACATAATCGAATTGTTCTTTGGAATTCATGGCTTTCTAGAGAACCCTTGATTACAAACTTTCTGTCCACAATGAAGTGTACTTACTCATTCAGATTCTAAAGGCCATTAAGGATTTATCCATGACTTTCGATGTTGTCCGTGTAACGAGCTTTCAGAAATACCATCACAGACCAGACGATCTTAGGTGGTAAGGTGCATAAATCCCACCCATTTTAGACTTACCGGCTCGAACAACAAAGGCCACAGATTGACATTTCCTTCCTAAACTCCAATCCTAAAACAGCTCAATCTTCTAAACTCGTAAAACTCAACTTATTTGACTAACTAATAGCATGATCACAAATAAACAGTATTTCTTGAAAAATACCAGTGCTATCACAATCACAAACCATTCATTTCAAAATTGCAATTTATTAAAAATTTTGAAAAATAGTGCTAAAAATTGAAAAATTGATTATTTCTGCAAAAATTTCAAAAAATTCTCTTTCGACCGTCCACACCCCACACTTAAAACCGTGCAACGTCCCCGTTGTACAAAAATTATTTCAAAACAAGGGAGAAAGAGTTACCCCTTTTGGACGATAGATTGCTTGGTGCTCAGTATCACAGGTATAATTGCGAACAAACGGATCCTTGATTTCGTATGCTGGAGTTGTAGCACTACAGTGAACACGCCGGTGGTCGAGACAAGTAGAGGGGACACGGTGACCCCACACTTGTCTGAAACATCTCCTTCCCATTTGGTATATCATGTATAACTCAACAAACAAATTAAAAGCAAACATAACGAATATAAACAAAATATAAACAAAATATAGAAGTGTGTCATAAGTTTTTGTACATATATCCCTAAAAATATAAAAAGAAAGAAAGAAGAAAAAGTACATCAGTCACCACCAGGTGGCCTGGAGGGTCCAGCCTCGTGATCATGGGCCCTAGCTGGGAATGGTCGGGGGCGCTGACCCTGTGCTGATGCAATCTGTAGAAGTACCTCCCCGATCCACTTGAGCTGGTCCTCGATCCTCGTGACTCTAGCCTCCAGTCGGTGCATGGCCGCTGGGTCCTCCTGCGGGTGTGGCTCTGCCGGGGCTGCTGGTGCTGGCTCTGGTCTCCGGCGTCTCCTGCCTGGCTGAGCATATGCCGGATGGGGTGCTTGGGGAGGCTCTGTAGGTGCCCGGATGAACTGCCCCGGGCACTGCTGCTCAATGAGCCGCATCCTCTCCAAAGTGCGTGCTGTCGTGCAAGATGGAGGTAGAGCGGTCAAGGAGGCAGCCACGGGGGCAGTAAGAATCCCATATGAACGGGCCAGGCGGGTAATGAAATACCCCCGGGCCAATGGACTGCTAGTGGAAGCTCCCGTCGAGTGAGTGGAGAGGGCAACTGCAAGGGCGAAGGGGAGGTGGAGGAATCGGAACGGGTCGAGGAGAGCCCAAAAGAATGTCATGTCCTCCCCAGACACCTTCTCGCCCCCTCCCGCTGCATGATGGAGGTGGAGACGATACGGTGCATTTGGCGGTGGAGTGGGTCGCGGAGGTGGCTCTCCCTCGAGGTCCCCGCCTCGTACATAACATTGGACAGTGGTGTCCAAATATCCATGTTGCCGGACCTCTTCGACTGCCCTTGGATACACGCCCCGAAGAACTGCGTGAAATGGCGATGCTGGAGGTCCGCTAGAGTGTATAGCCCGACTCTCCTCCCGAACTCCCGGAGGTTGCACTTCCTCTGTGCACCTCCCAAACGAAACCGTATGATCCTGGAACGTGGGTCTGACGCCCGAGGTGCGAAGTGGATGGTGGATAGAAACTCCAATAGCAGCTCGGTGTAGACGACGTCCTCATCGGTGGCCATGATCCTGTCCCAGCCCCGGCATGTGAATGACGCCTCCTTGTGAGTCCAGGTGCGATGTAGAAATGGCTCGATCACGCCCCAGAGTCCGGCGTCCCTCAGAATATCCCTGTCAATGACTGTCGCCTCGAGAACCCGGCGACCGGTCAAGGCGTCTCTCCTCGAAACATACTCTGCTGAGCTGGCCAGTCCCTCTGGGAACTGGAGGAAAGGGTGATCTAATCTGAACATCATCTGCACAAAAAGACACATAGCCACAAAAGACAAATTTTTTTTTGCAAAATTAGTCCTTTTCTTCCCCACCGCACCGCGGCGCGGCCCAAGAGCAAGGCGCGTCGTGGCGAGCGGCTGTTTGCAAAACCCCAATCCAAACTCGCAATTTATCCTGCTGAAACTCGATCCAATCATACCACAAGGTAGCCTAAGTGCCGATTAACTCATCTAGGGCATCTATTTGGCAAAACAAACACCCTATGAGTTAGCATTGGCGATTCTAAGTTTTGAACTTTTCTGGACAAATCACTAAAATTAACTACCTAATTGCTAGTTTTAACAACTAATAGATAGTTAGAATAGCGTACCTTGGTAGTAGAAACAAAATGAGCAAGAAAAAAATACGAGAGAAATTTGTCGATCAGAGCTCCGAGTCGTGTGAGATGTGTGTTGAGTCGCGGCTTACCTTAATATAGGAGAAAAACCGTCTGATCGTTTCCCGCGTCGCGCATTTATGCTTTGCGCGTCGCGTGTGTCACCAAATCAACCCCTGCGCATCGGGTTGGTTTACAACCCCGCGTCGCGTAATTCAAAAACCCGCGGCGCGGTCTTCAAAAATTTAAAAACTTCTCACACGACCCCACACTTATTTTAGACCACTAATACCTGCAAAAGATTGATGTATTTTCCTAATTAATTCTAAGAAATATAAAACCTAACTTATGACACGATGGGTTGCCTCCCAACAAGCGCTAAGTTTAACGTCTTCAGCCAGACGTGTTATTCCTTCTACAGCTACGGTGGATCGTATGCCTTCTTCCTTCGCTGCTTTCCAATCACCACTGTCCCTTCGCTGACCCACTGCTCCTCAAACTTTCCTGGGTCGAATGGCTTGCTGGTTCTCCTGTTGCTGCCGAGTTGGTGCTTTCTGATTAACTCCCGTGAATGCTTGGAGGTAGCTTTGAACCTCCAAGCTTAGTCCTTCCTTCT
Organism: Cichorium intybus; assembly: GCA_023525715.1. Taxonomy (NCBI): domain Eukaryota; kingdom Viridiplantae; phylum Streptophyta; class Magnoliopsida; order Asterales; family Asteraceae; genus Cichorium; species Cichorium intybus. Next base: position 6,843,687 of record CM042010.1, read on the forward strand.
ATATCTCTTCAAAATCATTGGCTTGACGTGAAGCGCGCCTAGTGCCGCTCCCAGTAGTTGTTTTATAGATCTCATTTTGCCAGTGTACCACGTGCCATCTTCAGTTTGCAATTTTGGCTTGCAATGCCAGTAAAGATTTTCCAATCGACTAGGATTGAAAGGCATCATATCAGGATGCTTCCATATGTCCTCATCGATGGTATTTATCACATCTAATTTTCCATTCATGAATGGATCATGAGTGGCGATAAAATCATGTTTCTTATTTTCAAAAACCAACTCGTTAGCATCATCTTCTTGATCATCGTCCAACAGGTGGGTCGGGACCAAGAGTGAGCGACTGGTTTGATCTGGTGGTGGTAGAAAGTCACCCATCACGAGATCCTTACTTTCAAAAGACTCAAAATTTTCAAAAATTCTAGGTTCTGGGGTAGTATTGTCATCTACACCCCCTTCCCCAATAGTATCAACAACTTCAACAATTTTGGGGATCGTTGGGCTGGGGTCTGTACTGTCACTTACAGCCTCCTCCATAACATCCTCATCAATCAAATCGTCTGATGATGGTATGGATTCACTCATCACCCGCTCGACGTTATCAACATTTTCAAAAACATCAAAAAGATCAAAAGCTGTTGAGTCAGAGGTAGCATTGTCACCTACAACCTCTTCCTCAACAACCTTTTCGACCCTCTCGATGGTCTTTTGACTTTCCCACGGTGCATGCCCTTCCATCACATATTCAGGTGATGCAAGTTCACACACATTATTATTGGTATGAAAATTACTCGCCTCCGGTTCTGGCGAAGGTGGCAAACATTTCCAACTTTCCTCTAACTTATCTAAAGAAGCTTGCAATCTTAAAAGAGCATCAGCCTGGTCCTTCTGTTCTTGGTGAGTGTTATACAAGAGTACCCAAAGTTGGGCCCAAGTTGCAGAATTTTCAGGTTGAGATGACTCCTCGGTCCGCCATCCATTGTCATCGGGTGATCCATTGTAGCAATCATCCTCGTAATAGGTGTCGGCCGGATTTTCATAATCTTCATAATACTGATCCGGGTACATGTAATCGACCATTATGAAGACGTACACGTAGCAGAATTCAAAGTACTAAAATCAAACATCAAAAATCAGAAGTTAAGTCCTACAAATCACCTAATCTAAGCGCACAGCTTCCCGGCAACGGCGCCAAAATTTGACACGCCTAGGTCGTCGTGCGGTCAAAAATAAAGAAAAACTAACACACACTAGTACAGTGGTAGTCAGGGTCGATCCGCAGGAGCTTCGTGGTTAGACTAAATGACAGATTACCAACTAGTAGTGTCACGCTACAGTCGGAGGACCTAGTTTCTAAGTGCTCAACTATCAAAAAGCAATCACTAAACAAAGTCAAGCCAAGCATAAGCTAAACTCAACTCAAACTAACCTAAGTTACTTTCTGAAATCAGAAGTGCATCTCTGAATCAGAAGCAAACAAAGGCATCCAAACCAAACAAGGCATAACCTAACTAATAACTATGGTTCTGACTGAACAGCTACTAGCTAAAGTTCAATGCCCAAAACTAACCTAATTGGCTACTGATTTTAGCAAAGGAAAGCAGTTCCAAACAAGGCTAAAACAATATCCAAACACAATTCAATAATCCAAACATAAAAAAACATCCAAAACACCGAAATACCAATAATACTCATAACCAAATGATTCTCATTCATCAAACTCGAATCCAAACATCCAAAATAGTATCCAACTAATACTAAAACAGAAACCTAAGCTTGATATCAATGGTTGTCACTCCCAAAGATACAAACTAAAGCTTACAACTATCTAACTAATTGAAAATAAAATCCAAAACATGAAAATACCACTTGAGAAGTTGCTGGAACGAAATCTTGGAGTCAAAGAGCTTCAAGGTCGATTTTACACCCGGTATTTGCTAGGGTTTTCGGCTGGAATTGCCTCTATTTATATTTGCAAATTTCTCGCAGCCGCGCCGCGCAGATGAAGAATCCGCGGTGCGCGTACTAATCTTTTCCCGTTTCTTCGGCATTTGAATGTGTTACACCGCCTTAAGCCCGCGTTGCGCGTTTCATAGATCCGCGGCGCGCGTACGTGTTTCCTTGATTTTTCATTCTTTTCCAAACTTCTTCCTTTTGCACGCTTTTAGTCCCTGTTTCCATTCTTTTCTTCCAAACAAGTCCTGGCACGAAAAGTGAGAATACCCAGACATATCTGATATAATTTCATCAAGAACAGGGCTCAACAACGCCTAAAATACTTGATATCACTAGGCGTTGTCAGTGAACACGAATCCGTAGACTTATAGAACGTCGAAAATGGAGTTCGCATATGAAAGTTACAATAGTTAATCGCTGAGAACAATAAACCTACACAGGGTTTGGACACTAAAATACAAAACGTGGTGCCTTAAAATCAAAAATAAAATAACAAAACACGTATTATGAAGCGTAATATTGTCTCGTATTTAATTTCATAGCCCAATTTATTTTCCGGTAAAATGCCAAATATCGCGTATTCGGAAGAATACCGTGCTTAAACGCATATGACTTCGCCTAACGAGTTACGAATCAATCTAAATAGATGTTTACTAATATTTTTATGCATAATATTGATTTATAAAATTATATCTCCGAAAACACATAAAAATATGCAAAACGTTTTACCGCGTTTTATAAAAACACCAAATTTTATAACAATGGTGTGTATTTTATAAAATACTAACACCCACCCCTACCCCCCCCCCCCCTGGACGGATGTCACCATATCATCACCATCATCATCTTCACACCACTCTCCTAAAACCTAGCCCTCATGCCTACAACTAGTGTATTAATAAATTAATAAATCTCATGCTTCTCAAATCCCATAAAGATGCAACATTATCCTCACTTGTGATCTTCCAACACTCATATCCTCTCCCTTTTCTCTAGAACTCGGCCACACCACCACCCCACACCACCTTCGGCCACCATCCCACACCACCTCCGACCACCGTTCGCCGCCGCCATTGACCACCGGTTTCCGTTCAAAAGCATCGTAATTTCGGAGTATTGTTCAAGTCCAAACCCAAGACCAAGCTCGTTTTTAGTTAAATCATGCTTCAAGAGTGAATTCATACCCATCTTTTTCATATTTATTCAAGTTTTAGGGGGAGAATACAAGTTTACACCATGAAAAATGGTTATTTATACATGTTTTTAACTAGTTTTTGTGCTGGAAATAATGTTAGATCCAAGTATTATGAACATTATTATGTAATATGTTTAGTAAAACACAAATCTGTGAATATAATAAGAATGAACATGTTAGAACTTCTAAAGAAAAGTCATAAAAATAAAACTAATAAACATGACTTTTCTAGCAAAAATGATTATAACTAAGTTATTCCATCATTTTTGTGAAAAATATCTTAAAAGATGTTATTTATAAACATCTAATTAAGTTAACTTATATATATATATATATATATATATATATATATATATATATATATATATATATATATATATATATATATATATATATATATATATATATATATATATATATATATATATATATATATATATATATATACAACGAAACATTTTAAAATAAACTATAATATGTATAGTTTATGGACACAAATACTATTATGACATTTTGGGACAAAACAAATAATTATATGAAAGTATATAATTATTATATACTATTTTATTATCATGGGAAATGTGATAATTACAAATACAAGGGTTTTCATTTACAAATAAAACGTAAACAAGTTGATAACAATTTTGTGAGACAAGTCTTCACTGTACTTATTTATGTACACATACTAAAGTCCTGAAATTATAACCCGAGTCTCGGTAAGAGAGCGTGATATTTGTGTATAGATCTATACGGGATTGACAAACCCGCACCTAAGCTGCTAGCTACAGCTAGACCGGTAGGTCTGAGGTGACAATTGTCTAACATTCTGACGTCTGAAGAACGTCGCAGCAGGCCTACATCGGTGATAGTATGGTTATAGGGAGTCTCACATGGGAAATCAACGATACGTTTAGTTTACAAGTAAACATACTTTTAAATAATTTTATACGAGAATAAACTACGTTATACTACTTTCAAGTACATAAATGCTCATACATTATTGGTCTTGGATTTTTAAGACTACAACACATTTATAAGAAAATATTGGATTTTCTGGGTTACTATACTATCTTTTACAAGGAAATGGATTTTCTCATACAAAACTCTTATGAACTCACCAACGTAATTGTTGACACTCTTTCAAAACTACTTGTATTCTCAGGAAATTGATAAACCATGTAACTATCAGCTTTTGAAGATGGGACGCTACGGCGTTGTACTATTTATATTTGATGTTATATTGTAATTGTATTTGAAACGTATAAACTTTGACCTCATGTAACATTTACAATTATATATATGATGGATGTGTTTGCTTTGATCACTATTGTACAAACGTTGTTATGATATTGTTCATGAAGTCATCCACCCCAGACGTTTCCGCTATCCTGATTTAGGGGTGTGACAGCTTCTGCACCGTGGGACGGGTTCGACGGGTATTGCACCATCCACCCTTAGAGTTATATATTTTCTTGGAATGACTCCACTTTTGAAAACCAAATTGTGAAAGCAATCGAACGGGATTTCTAGTTTAGTTGGTTCAAATCGGATTTCAATTTAGTTTGGACTTTTTTATCTATATTTTGTAAACTAAAATCAAATTGAATTCATTTTATACTATCAAACTTAAACCGATCTATCAAAAAAACACCTCTAATAATAATCATCAAATACAATCCTCAAATAGTAGAGATTACAAGTTTTAAACTACTCAGAAAAAGAATAATTAATGTTATCTGAAAAAACTAGTTAGGCATCATTTAAAAAGATATAAATACATAACGGCAAAAATTATGATTTAACTAATATATAAAGTTACTTGTACTTCCTTTAAGTTTTTTGCTTACATGACCAAATAGGTGCCTCCGTACAATCCATCTCTTTAAACAAAAATACAAATATAGATTTTTAGGATTCTTGAACAAAAGCCGACCACGTTGCATGGTTAATGTACTTTTTTGGTATGATGTGGTTCGGTTTTAGTTAAAGCGTGTGCCACGTATTCTCCTAATGTTTTGTGGGATCGAGCCCATTACGGCTTCTCAGAGTGCCTACGCTTAGGTCGTGGAAGCTTTTGAAACAATCAATAGTTCTGGATCCGTGGAAGTTTAGGAATGATGCTATCTTTATCTTTAACAGCAAGGTTCCCAGGATTAATCAAATGTTCATTGATATCATGTCTATAGCTTTTGATTGGCTAAAGAGTAAATTCTGGTAAAATCTAAGTCCTGATGGTTGGCTTTGTAAACGCCTCGCCCTCGGGAGTACTTTTGCAATTTTCAAGCTTCTCGCTTGCTGGTTTGGTTTTATTTTAGTGTGCTACTAAATAGACACCCAATATACATCTATAACTAAAAGTCAAATATTTTTAACCAATCATATCCTTTTTTTCCGAAAAACATTGTAATTCCAACAAATAAAAAACAGTTGACTACTTAAAAGTAATGATTAAGATGTCTAATTGCTAAATAAGGATGCCTTTTAAGCTATCCCCTTCTTTTAATATAGTTTTGCCGTTCAAAAAGAAAAAATGCTTATTTTGAATCCCGTTAATTCAAAGTTTTTAATATGCTCGTGTAACCACGAGCTGAATATGTATTAAAAGTTAATTAAGCAAGTAGTAAACATTACAAAAACGCATTTAACGGTTAGGAAAATCATGCAAGAGAGAGAAGATGATGTCGATAGATAAGTCGCTATCCATAATCAGATGCCTATTAATATTTCCTGATTTTGGCATCTCTCTTTCCTCGATCTTGACAAGCATCCAAAAAAACCATCTTTCATGCTCTACCTGCGTGTTTTCCCATGAATCTAGCCTGCCTTTTTATTTGAATCAAGTGCACACCAACTGTTCTTTTACTTTTTAGTTCTTTTCATCTTACATAACGAATTAACGATCAATATGGCGGGTGATTCTAGTTCTTGTTTACCTGATTTCTTTGACACCTCCGCCGAGCATTTTGGTGAAACAAAATTTCTGACAACCGAAGTAACATCTCCCGACGATATCTTCAGTATTCTTGAGGCGTTAGAGGGTGTTTCTGATGAATTCACAGCCTTGACACCCTTAGATGAGGCGGAATGTGGTGCCAAAGAGGGTGGTCTGCATCATTTAGTGTCCCAGAAGTCAACTTCTTCGAGTGCTCTACAAGAACTCGTGGAGGCGGAGCTTGAGGCGTTTTCATCCAGAAGCAAGAGACAGAAGGTCTCGTCAGCAGAAGAAGGCTGTGAAAACTCAGATGGACAGTTGAAGATGTCTCATGTTACGGTGGAGAGGAACCGAAGAAAGCAGATGAACGAGCACTTAACCGTTCTCCGGTCGCTGATGCCTTGCTTCTATGTCAAAAGGGTAGCATATATATACTCCACTCTTCACTTGCTATCTTTTTTACAATACTAGAAAACATCCAATGAAACTTTCGTTTCATGATACACGAAATGAAATTCGAATTATGTTATCTACATAGATGTGATTATGTTGTGTTTACTGTAGGGTGATCAAGCATCAATAATTGGAGGGGTAATTAATTACATCACTGAATTGCAACAAGTGCTACAATCTCTAGAGGCAAAGAAACAAAGAAAAGTTTACAGTGATGTCTTGAGTCCAAGGCTTATTTCAAGCCCCAGATCCCTACCTTTAAGCCCTCGAAAACCGCCTTTGAGTCCGAGGCCAAGCATGCCAATAAGCCCTAGAACCCCACAGTCAGCGAGCCCCTACAGACATAGGTTACCATCTGCTACTTCTTACCTACTATCTCCATCGTCCATGTCTAATACCACACCAGCTTCACCTTGTAACTCTTCCCCAAATTCTGACACCATTAACGAGCTTGTTGCGAATTCAAAGTCATCCATTGCTGATGTTGAGGTGAAGTTTTCAGGCGCTAATCTTCTTCTAAAGACTTTATCGCCTCGGTTACCAGGGCAAGCAACAAAGATTGTCTCGGTTCTTGAAGACCTATCTCTTGAAATCCTACAGGCTACAATCAACACTGTTGATGAAACAATGGTCAACTCGTTTACCATAAAGGTGAGCCGATCTTTAAACCTTATCCTTCTGTGAAAATGGTTTTTTCTTATGTTCGTAATTGCATGCATGCTCACATATATCTATCACCTTTTCTTCATAACAGATAATTTCTTTCTCTTACGATCTTTTTTTTCTAAATAAAACAACTGTCGTTTTTTATGAGACTTTTTTAGGTAAATCTAAATAGCATTAATCCAGTTTTCAAATGAGATTTAATTAGTTCTAAATTCCAAAATTGATAGTTTTAGAGACAACGGAAGAAAGACGATGGATTTTAACCCCATGATCTCCTAGGTACTGTACTACTATAATTTATGAGATGGCTTCAGACGCCATCAAATAAAATACCTGGTAGCCGAAATTAATATTTTGAATAATTGATTAACTTTTTTTTTTTTTTTTTAATGTCTTCACTGTAAACAAATTAGGCTCGCCCGGCCTCGATTTTAGAAAGTGTGAGATTTAATCGCGAAGCAAGGCTATTTTTCGCTCATTCTTGCCAAAGTGAACAATAGATACACAAAACTGGCGATTGTAGATTAGATGTGCCAAATTAATAAGATTTTTTTTTAACATTTACTTGTTTATCATCATTTCTTAATGTATTTTTGGCATTTTCATTATAGTGGTTGTTCAATTTTAATTCAACAAAAAAACTAAATACAATACCTCTCAAAGTCAATTGCTCAACTTTAACTTCAACAACGTGAATTTATTTAATTTAGAAGAAGACAACATCTATCTCTTATTCATGTGGACCCTTTTAACTTGTTTGTTGTTAGCAATTACATACAACAATAAATTAAAGAACTCCTGCTCCCTTAATTAGGTCCTTTGGTCCACTTTGTTTTTTCTGGGTGTCACACATACATACAGAATTGACATAGGATATCAATAAAGGAGGATCAGTATGGTAGATTTGGGTGTTGAAAGAGGCAAGAACAAGGTAGCTTTGGTTTTAGAACGGCATATATATATATATATATATATATATATATATATATATATATATATATATATATATATATATATATATATATATATATATATATATATATATATATATATATATATATATATATATATATATATATATATATATATATATATATATATATATATATATATATATATATATATATATAGGGAAGGGTTCAAATGAGAACCACTAAAAGGTTGAGAACCGTGAGAACCACTAATTCACAGTTTAATAAAAAATTTACGTTATAGTATTCACAGTTTAATAGCTAGAAATTTTATTATATTGTGAATATTGTAAAACGTATTAAAAAAAAAAAGAAAATTTATTAAATTTGATGTATTTTCACATAATAAACAAGTGTGAAAAAACAAAAAAACGAAAAAAAACATAATTCTTAATGTGTGAATATCGGTTCTCACGGTTCTTAACCTTTTAGTGGTTCTCATTTGAATCTTTCATATATATATATATATATATATATATATATATATATATATATATATATATATATATATATATATATATATATATATATACAAAATTAAAGAGGCGCTAGACAATTACATAATTTTACAATATGCAGCAACAGGAGAGATACACCAACGATTCCAATCTAAACAAATGAACATTCGTCCTAAACTTGAACCAATTAAACGTTGTAACTTGAACTTCATCCATCGTTTTAGAAGGAGAAATTTTGATTTTCCTGAAGATACTATCACTTCTAGCCTTCCAAATGAACCAGATAGTGGAATATAATAACCCCAGTTTCACCTTTTTGAAAATTTTGCTCAATCCTTTGCAATCCAATTTAAATAAAAGATCCAGCTGTAAACTAGAAGGGGGGTGGGGGTGGGGGGGAGCACATCAGACCACGAAAGACATGTACTCCAAATATGGCGTGAAAAGGAGCAGGAGAAAAACAAGGTAGCTAGTAGCAGGAGTACCGACAATTCGAGAATTCAAGTAGTATAATGGCTATACTAATTAATTGCTATATGTACCAATGAAATTAATGTTATAACTATCATGAAACAAAAAGAGTAGTTGGTTCATATTTCAAAAAGGTACACCATCTTTTGTTTGTGATCGAACATTTAATACTAAGGTTATTAATTATGTACTGCTTGTATCAGTCTTGGAACCAAAACCTGCTGCTACAAACTGACAACTTCCTCTTATTGGAGTATTTTTTTTTACCGTTGCAACATTAAATAAACAAACTATTGGTTTTTAATATACACACTATTCAAGTATCTGTTAAGAGAGTTTAGGAAATAACAATACTGTTGTAGCTATATTAACACTTACAGCAGACGTGTAATTGATTGATGGCCTTTTGTTTTGGTAGATTGGAATTGAATGCAAGCTAAGTGCGGAGGACCTCGCTCATCACATTCAACTCACATTTTGCTAGTACGTTTTTCGGTTCAAATTCTTGGCCTTCTTTTATTTGACGGTTTTGTTGCTTTGAGATCATACTCGATACATTGCGGATGATGTGTAATGTATTGTGCATGATATCGATTGGAGCAAAACACGATCATCTAACAAAGCGGGAAAGATAAAAGATGTTTAATTAGAGCCATAACAACGTCTCTCTTGATCTATTTATAGTAATAAAAATTCGAGGGAGGATTTCTATCGAGTAATTAATTGATCAATGTAACTGTCACCTAGATAAGTTGTTAATGGTATTTCGCCTTTGGTTAGTTTAACTTCTGTATTGATTATGATCAAGTTTTTAAAATTAATCTACAGTTCTTCATATCTTCTATTATATGTTGTTATTAAACATAATTTTTTTCAGTTTATATATTGAAAATCCACTTTGTTCTTGATATACAAACGATTGAGGGTACATATGCTTTGGGCATTGGTCATGCGTATTGTTTGGGCCTTCCAAAAGGGAAATCAACATGTGATTAAGAGTAACAGTTTACCCAACCAAATTAAGTTTTCTTGTTTTTTATTTTTTATTTTTAATTTCAACATAGCCTTACTAAATATCACGAGTTACATTACGAGAAAGACTGGGTATTTCCGACAGATTTTCCGACACAATGAGTCCGCCGGTAATTAATTAAAAAGGGAACACGGACAAAAAGGGAAACCCTAATTCCGCGACAACATAGCGACGGAATTCCTGGTAGTCGGTAGTTTGTTGGTAACAAGGTTTTTAAGCTGTGCGTTGCGGCGGAGTTTAAGCGAGATAACTATTGTGATATATGATGATCTTTTAAAGTTTAAGCTTCACAATATTTTATGATTATTTTAAGCTATACATCAATGACTTTTGGTGCAAACTCATAGCTCTGTACCAAAATGATTAAAATATTAGGCTCTTGGTGCAAACTTGGAGCTCTATTACAACATTGTACATTTGAAAGTGTAATGTTGAAATGAGAAGAAATGAAAGTGTAATGATATAATTAAATAAATTAAAGCAAGTTGTTATTTCTTACATTTAACCCAAATTAAATGTAATAAACAAAACTTACTTTCATTTATTAATGTATTATAACTTCTTATGTTCATTTTGTTCTATTATATTATTTGACTTTTTAGAGTATAATGTTGTAATAGAAAAAACTGAAATAGGATGACATAATAAACAAATTAATGAAAGTAAGTTGCTATTTTTTACATTTTAACCAAAAGAGAATGCATAAAATTTATAAATACCAACGAATCATATTTCACAAAGGGTTTTGCTTATAATCAAAAAGATGTTAAGAACATCAGGTCCGTAACCATTTATATAGAGTAGAATATACAAAATTAAACGTAATTATCCTAAAAATATTAGTATAAAAAATCATAACAACATGGAAACTTGAAAAAAATTTGTTGTTATTTCCTTTGGGCTAAATGCAAAGAATATCAATGAATCGCCTTTTTTGCATTTGGGAAATGTTGATTTTTTTCATTTTTGCAACCGTGTATCGTTGTGTATGATAGGTTAGGAAAGTATGGCGGAAGCGTGTTAAGAAAGATTGACGTCAACAATTATAATTAAAGTTCTTGTTGTTTTAATATACTATATTATTATTATTATTATTATTATTATTATTATTACTTTAAGGTATATTAAATATAAAAATAAATTAACCAATACTATTTAATTTATTAATAAAATATAAATCATGAATTTAAATATAAAGCATAATTGTTAATTTGATATATATATATATATATATATATATATATATATATATATATATATATATATATATATATATATATATATATATATATATATATATATATATATATATATATATATATATATATATATATATATCTAACCAAAAATGGAATGGGACACTCATTCGAAAATGAGAAAGTCAATCAAATTTATCCTATCCATTTAGAACTGCGGAAGATGGGTTCTTCCCCATTAGGCTTTCCACGGGTCGCCCTCGTTCCGTATATTAATTAGTTCTTTTACAGGAGATCCCAGAGGCTCGCTCGGAATGGCGGATCGTACTTGAGCTTCGTTTCGGCCTATGGAATCTCAGTCCTTTCCATCCAGAATGTAGTGTAGAAAAGCTCGTCTCTATTCGAATAAGTCATTCCATCCTTCCAAAGGCTTTCCACAAATTGAGATTTGGCCAGGAATTCTTGGCAGAGTTCGACTTCTACGCTCATTGATGAGACGGCGACATAGAGAAGTCACCCCCTTCTCACTTAATAAAATAACGCTTTCATTACGATTTTTTAAAGATTTATATATAATAACAATCATTTCCCTATGTAATGTGATATATGCATCCAACGGATACGATTGTAATGGTATATATATTAGTGGCATTACCTTTTATTATAATAGGTTTATATTATTAAGGGGTTTGGTAAACCCGATAAGAAACCCGAAACCGGATAAGCACCTACCCGACTCCGACACGAAACTTATCTGGTTGCGTATGGGTCTCCTCACTCCGACCCGTTGTCATTCCTAGCGATCAACATATCGAGACAATTAAATTGTTTAACTACTACTTTTAAACTGTTCGATACAAATAGAAGTCATAGCGTTCAGTTTGTAACGTTATTCTTTTGACATAACAAAATGTTAAAAATTATGTGGTCGAGATTCGTAGATTATGTAAATAAATATAGATTATAATTCTTAAATTAAAAAGTTGTGTAATATAATTTTTTTGTATTATTTGATTGTTCCTTTCATACTAATAATAGAAAAACATGTGAGTTAAAATATTTAATTAAATAATTAAATGGAAACGGTGAGTTACAACTCTCCCTTGCTTATAAAAATTTCGTCATCAAAATTGATGGTCTACGATTCTGCCTCTAACTTACTAGGTCATAAACTATTCCTTATCAGCTTGAGCTTCCTTTCTTGCTTAAACTACTTTATTCTTTGGAAGTATTGTTTAAGTTATCATGAACTTTGACTTAAAGTTCGTAATCCTACATACTCAGATTAGCTTGAACTGCCTATGACCTACCCTACTTATTCGACAAGAGTCTTGCATTTTCCCTTAAACTGATTCAAGTACAAAGGTATCCTGATGTAGTCATCTAACTAGACGTACCATCTATATGAATGCTACCGCAACGCACTGGCGATAGTCTTACATCCACATACGAATGCTACTGCGTAGTAATAGTATGACATTCACATACAACTGCTCTAATCTTACATCATTTTGCCTTCATGGCTTTATACATACCACTAACATTCTGAAGGGTTTCTATGCAAACAATGAACACAAAAATTCCTATGGTTTACATGCAACCCTAATATGATCTACGTTTTCTTCTATGAAGATTAGAACTAAAACCCTAAAGGATACAATTCAATTCTAAAGATGAATTAAGAAAAACCAACCTTTGATATTATGATCCTTCAAGCAAGCAGCAAAGAGATCCTGCCTCAAATGCAAGTCACACCCAAGCAAGGAGAAGACAATCCAGCAGAGTAAAGGAGAGAGAGAGATGGCGTGAATATGGTGGTGCCAGGGGGTTCCTTATATAGCCTCTACAGGCTACACCTGAAACCCTAAGGAGCCTCCTAAGTGGGCAAGCCTGCAAGTCACTTGGACCAGGCTTCTAAAACCCTAGAAGGGTTTTCGCCAAACCCTAGAAAGGACTCCAGGGTGGCGCCACTTTTGGCCCCTGGCTTATCCCTTATCAGTTATTCAACAATTGAATAAATACAAGTCAGCCCTTACACTTTAATTAATTAATTTAATCACTAAATTAAATCAAATTAATTCTGCATTAAATCTCAATTAATTAAAATAGTTTCTAATTAATATATTAACACTTAAATATATTAATAAGTCATCTATATATATTCTATTGATTTATTAAACCCTTAATAAATCAATCTTTCTCTCTACTGAACTATACATCAATTCCCCAGCTATGAGGGCAACCCAAATGGACTTTGCTTTTATTCATAAGATAATTACAATTACAAGTCATGGCTTAGACACCTAATCCAACAGTCTCCCACTTGGATAAGTCTATGACTTTAATTGTTTGAACTCTGACCCAGTCAGTTCTGTCCAAAGATAAGTGATCTGATGATCCTCCGTCCAACAAGATATTTTCAGACTCAAGACATGGATTAACATCAATCTTGGTTTGATACTCTGTTCCTCGATTTCTGATTTGCAGATGACTTTAGAGACTACTAATTGAACACATCAATTAGACCCGGTTGGCCAACACTTTCAATCAACTTCAAAATCATCGAGAGTCCTATAGATATCTGTTTCCCATCGGGTCAGGAGACGGATAAGTTTCGACTTATATGTCTATATCTTTTGCGGGTCCAAATACATACAACAATGCGTTTTATAACACCGAGTTACTGGCGTGTTTTCGCATTGTCAATAAGCACTTGTATCGCAAGTAACAGATCATATCTCTCCACTTAGATCACCGGATATTATCGTCTTAACATTGCTCGTGATATAATCCATGAAGCAATCTGTTAAGCGCGGGTTTATCCAATACTCAAATCTCTATTTTCTAAGTACTCATGAACGTTGCAGCAGTCTTACTGCAATGTCTAACTCATTAGACAGTCTGCAACCGATTCATGACAGTCTTTGTTCACACTTACTTCCTAACAGTATGATCGACTGTGGAGTTTTAAATAATCTAATTATTAAGGAAGTTAAATATGCAAATATAGAAACACAGAAATAAACAATCGACAAAGGCAGTAACAATACTCATTTATAAATCTCAATTATAAAATCACCCAGTCAATTACATTTATACTGTTTACAAGTTTCAAATCTATCTAATTACTAAAACTAATATCATCCTTCAGTCCAATCCTCCAAGCATGCTGATTGTGCTTGATCCTGCTCAGAGCCTTAGTCAAAGGATCTGCAGGATTGTCTTCGGATGATACCCGCTTAACGAGTAAGTGCCCTTCTTCTACTTGATGTCGAATGTAGTGGTACTTTCTTTCGATATGCCTGGACTTTCCATGGTCTCGCGGTTCCTTTGTCAAGGCGACCGCTCCTTCATTATCGCAGAAAAGTTCCACCGGCTCCTGAATGCTCGGGACAACTCCAAGGTCCCCGATGAAATTCTTCAGCCAAGCCGCTTCCTTAGACGCTTCACTTGCTGCAATGTACTCTGATTCGCACGTTGAATCAGCTACCATTTTCTGCTTGGAACCTTTCCAAGTGACCGCTCCACCGTTCAAAAGAAATACCCAGCCCGACTGGGACCATCCACTGTCCCTATCTGTCTGGAAGCTAGCATCTGTGTATCCACTCACTTTCAAGTCATCACTGCCACCAAGGACCAATACCATATTTTTTGTCCTTCGCAGATACTTGAGTATGTTCTTGACTGCAATCCAATGTGCTTTTCCAGGATTACCCTGGAACCGACTAACCATGCTCAGTGCATAGGATACGTCGGGACGAGTACATGTCATAGCATACATGATCGACCCTACTGCCGAAGCATAAGGCACCCGACTCATTTCAGCTATTTCCTCATTGGTACTCGGACTTTGAGTCTTACTCAATTTAGTATTACTTTGGATTGGTAACTCTCCCTTTTTGGAATTTTCCATGTTAAATCTCTTTAACACCTTTTCCAAATATGTACACTGGCTTAGACCTATCAATTTTCCCTTTCTATCTCTAAGTATTCTTATCCCGTGAATATAAGCAGCTTCCCCTAGGCCTTTCATGGCGAAACACTTCCCGAGCCAAGCCTTAACATTTTGCAAGGTCGGAATGTCGTTTCCCATGAGCAGTATGTCATCAACATACAGTACCAGGAAAGTGACTATACTCCCACTAGCCTTGACATATACACAGGACTCATCCTCACTCTTAGAGAAGCCAAACTCTTTGACTTTCTCATGGAAGCAAAGATTCTAGCTGCGAGATGCTTGCTTCAACCCGTAGATTGATCTTTCAAGCTTACATACTTTATCAGGGTGCTTTGTGTCTACAAAACCTTCTGGCTGACTCATGTAAACATCCTCAGTCAGTTTCCCGTTAAGGAAAGCGGTTTTGACATCCATCTGCCAGATTTCATAATCATGAAACGCAGCTATGGCAAGCATTATCTTGATTGACTTAATCTTGGCTACTGGTGAGAAGGTTTCATCATAGTCAACCCCCGGGGTTTGAGTGAATCCCTTCGCAACCAGCCGAGCTTTATAAGTATGCACTTTTCCATCCATGTCGGTCTTCTTTTTGAAGATCCACTTGCATCCGACTGTCTTTCGACCCGGTACATTGTCAACCAAGTTCCAAACTTGATTGTCATACATGGACTTTATCTCGCTGTCCATTGCCTCCTTCCATTTTGCAGACTCGGGGCCAGCCACTGCTTCACGGTAGTTAGCTGGCTCATCCAAATTAGTCAATGTACGATCACTGACTAACGTGTCACCGTCCGAAGTAATATGGAAACCATAGAACTCGGGCGGCATGCTAACTCTACCTGAACGCCTAAGGGGTAACGAAATGTCGGTGGGTCCAATAGGAACTTCTTCCTCATGTTGGTTGCTAGTTTCTTCCAAGGTTGTTTCATCGGGCGTCTCCTAAATTTCTTCGAGATCGATCGTACTCCCACTGTCCTCTTTAGATATGAGTTCTCTCTCTCGAAAGAACCCCCGTCTTGCTACAAAGACCACGTCCTCGCTCGGTCTGTAGAACAAGTATCCAAAAGACTGTTTCGGGTATCCAATGAAGAAACACCTCTCACTTCTTTCTGCGAGCTTATCTGAAGTATCTCGTCTCACGAAAGCTTCACAGCCCCAGACTTTGATGTGTGCCAACGAGGGAACTTTCCCCGTCCACATCTCGTGCGGTGTTTTCGCAACCTTCTTGGTTGGGACAAGATTTAAGATATGGGCGACAGTCTCTAAGGCATACCCCCAGTAATGGATTGGAAGTGAGGCTCGACTCATCAAGGAACAAACCATGTCCAACAAGGTTCGGTTTCGCCTCTCAGCAACACCATTCAGCTGAGGTGTTCTTGGAGGTGACAACTGTGAAACAATTCCACATTCCTTGAGGTAATCGAGAAAGTCGATACTAAGATACTCACCGCCTCTGTCGGATCTAAGCATCTTTATCTTTCTGCCTAATTGATTTTCCGCTTCATTTTTAAACTCTTTGAACTTTTCAAAGGTGTCTGATTTATTCTTGATTAAGTAGATATACCCATATCTACTAAAATCGTCGGTAAAGGTCACATAGAACCGCGTGCCATCTTTAGTGGTTGTTCTAAAGGGACCACACACATCTGTGTATGATATCCAACAGACCTTCACCTCTTTCAAAGGAACCTTTGAATGGTGATTTTGTCATCTTGCCAAGTAAGCAAGATTCGCATACATCATCCGACCCGAGGTCGAATGATTCCAACACTCCATCCTTTTGGAGTTGGGCGATGCGTTTCTTGTTTATATGGCCAAGGCGACAATGCCACAGACATGCCTTTTCTACACCGCTTGAAGCATCAATAGCTAAAATATTTTTACCATAATTATCAACACACATAATAGATTCATACACTCCATCACAAGGCATAACATTAAATATAAAAACATTATTTTTGAAAACAGAAATTGAACCATTCAATTTATTAAACTCATAATAAAAACCTTGTTTAAACAATGCATGAAACGAAATTATGTTCTTTGCCATATCAGGCGCATAGCAACAATTATGTAAATCTAATTTAACTCCACTACTCAGCATCAGTCCATAAACACCGATCTTGGTAACAGGTGACGTTCGCCTATTGCCCATGACCGGGTTCAGTCTGCCATGCTCCAACTCCCTACTTTCCTCTAGGCCCTGCAAATCAGAACAGATATGAAAACCACATCCTGTATCAAGGACCCATGAACGAGAAAAAAATGAGTTATTAGATATAAAATATGTACCTGCTTGTGACGGTTTCACTTTATCGTCCTTGATATCCTGCAGATACGTTGGGCAGCTCCTCTTCCAATGACCCTTTTTCTTGCAGTAAAAGCAGTCTGCCTCTTTGGGTTTCTGAACATGTGGAATGCCGGAAGACTTGCCTTTCGGGGCACCGCTAGATGACCCGACATGAGTCTTTTCCCTCCAGTTCTGCTTAGGAGGGCCTTTCTGTTTCTTTCCTTTTCCAGAGCCAATAGCCAGGACAGGCGGGTTGACAGGGAGCACACTTTTTCCCTTCATCCCGTCCTCAGCCGTACGAAGCATGCGGTGTAACTCAGCTAGGGTTTCCTGGTTGTTGTTCAAATGATACGCCAGTGTGAACTGGTCATAAGAACTGGGCAAGGAGTTTATCACTATGTCAACTGCTAAATCCTCATGGACAGGCATTTCCAGCTTCCTAAGCCTTTCCACATAACCATGCATCCTCTGCACATGTGTACAGATGGACTCGCCCTCCTTGGGCTTGCCGTAGTGAAAGCTTTTACAACCTCACGCCTTTCAATGTGCTCTTGCTTGCGGCACCTTTCCGTGAGCTCTTTGTGCATCTCGTAAGGCCAATAGTCCTCATAGATACGCTGCAGTTCAGGGTTCATAGTAGCGATCATGATGCAAGCCACTTTGGTTGCATCATCAGAGTGTTTAGTGTACGCAGCGATTTCCTCGGGAGTAGCGGTTTCAGTGTCCACATCAACAAGCTCGGTTTCCAGAACATACTCTTTGTGTTCAAACCTTAGAGCCATTTTGATGTTGCGGATCCAGTCATTATAGTTAGTGCCGTCCAACGTCACTTTTGAGCATAATGACATAATCGAGGTGACATTACCGGGATTTGAGTGGGGAACGGATTGGTCAGAAGACATCTGAACAAGAAGAAGGTAGTTCGAATTAGATATAATAATAATAATAATCCTTATATTCACCCAAGAATAAATATAAGGCTAGGATCCTACAATAACAATCTACAATATCGAAAAGGGATGCTGTGAT
Organism: Cichorium intybus; assembly: GCA_023525715.1. Classification (NCBI taxonomy): domain Eukaryota; kingdom Viridiplantae; phylum Streptophyta; class Magnoliopsida; order Asterales; family Asteraceae; genus Cichorium; species Cichorium intybus. The sequence goes on from CM042010.1 coordinate 6,862,292, forward strand.
CTCTATTGTAAATTTTATAAGGTAGGCGAATGACGATCCAGCCAATTCCACCGCGGAAACATAATCATATTATAATGGAATTCCTAGTTTCATTGAGATTTACCGAACTGTTCGATAGCATGTTTTAATCTCGGAAATGCCCCGCTGTCTATGACTGGGATACTGAGGATCACAAACCGGGTGTGAATAACAATGCAAGTTTCTTGGTACTCTTGAAGTCAATTGTCATCTCTAATTAACGTGCCGGTTATCCACACACGCTCCGTTAATAATGACAAAATCAAGAAACCTATTGCGACTCTTTGCGGACCCCAGTTGGCGTGCCGGTAAACCACACACGCTCCACCAACGTTCCACAAAGTGCAATGTGCAATTTCATGGATTAGCACCAATTCATATTTTTTAACCTAAAATAATTAGATTGGGGTTTGTTTTAAGGTTCTAGTACTTTCAATTATAGCATTATACTTTTAAGAGGCTTTAGCGGTTCTATCATACCCGTTCGGCTAACGACACTCGACTGACCAGGAGAGCGGTGGGTAAGAGTAGATACCCATTAGACTAACATTTTATAGTCAGTCGCCTTATACCCTCTTTAGAGGACAGTTTTGTGAATGAGGCCTACTAACGGTAGACTAACCAATTTTCTTATATATATTAAATTAACTTTTAATCATAAATACATATAAGATATATTTTAATCTTATTAAAATATTTTAGAATTAATTTTATCTAAATTTTCGCAAATTTATACTAATTTTTTGAAAATTTTAATTAATTCTTTAAACTGATTTAATTGGTCTTTTAATTAATCAATTAATTAAACTAATTAAATCTAGGTTACATATTACCAAATTAATTAAATTAATTTTCTATAATGGTCCTTGTGATTCTCGAAAATTACAAGCCAAGCAAGTAGGTTCAAGTTATTTAATTAATCTTATTACCAAAAATAACAACATACAATTATGGCAAGCAAATCAATCAATCAAGGGGGACCAAAAGGGATGGCGGCTAGGGTTAGGAAACCCTAGCCTTGGAATCGATTTTAGGCCATCTCCATGGGATGATTTTCGCAAAAACACCCAAGACACAAACAGTTCAAATCAATTCACAAGAAAACAACCTAGCTCTGATACCACTGAAAGGTTTCTATGCAAACAATGAACACAAAAATTCCTATGGTTCACATGCAACCCTAATATGATCTATGTTTTCTTCTATGAATATTAGAACTAAAACCCTAAAGGATACAATTCAATTCTAAAGATGACTTAAGAAAAACCAACCTTTGATACCTTCAAGCAAGCAGCAAAGAGATCCTGCCTCAAATGCAAGTCACACCCAAGCAAGGAGAAGACAATCCACCAGAGTAAAGGAGAGAGAGATGGCGTGAATATGGTGGTGCCAGGGGGTTCCTTATATAGCCTCCACAGGCTACGCCTGAAACCCTAAGGAGCCTCCTAAGTGGGCAAGCCTGCAAGTCACTTGGACCAGGCTTCTAAAACCCTAGAAGGGTTTTCGCCAAACCCTAGAAAGGACTCCAGGGTGGCGCCACTTTTGGCCCCTGGCTTATCCCTTGTCAGTTATTCAACAATTGAATAATTACAAGTCAGCCCCTGCACTTTAATTAATTAATTTAATCACTAAATTAAATCCAATTAATTATGGATTAAATCTCAATGAATTAATATAGTTTCTAATTAATATATTAACACTTAAATATATTAATAAGAAATCTATATATATTCTATTGATTTATTAAACCCTTAATAAATCAATCTTTCTCTCTACTGAACTGTACATCAATTCCCCAACTATGAGGGCAACCCAAATGGACTTTGCTTTTATTCATAAGATAATTACAATTACAAGTCATGGCTTAGACACCTATCCAACACATTCATTTCCCTGATAACTTCTGCAGATAGGATTATGTACGTTCTTCCTTCTAATAACTGTAAGGGATACATTGAAGCTTGTGTCATATTAATACTTTATGAATATCCTGACCAGGAGGATACCGTCCCAACTAACCTGAATCCTAGAACTCATGCCTATAACATTTCGTTACTCGTATCCGTGACTTTCTCGTTCTTTCCATTATCTATGTTAAACAGCAACCTATACCCTGATCCCTAAACAAACTTTCTCTTGAACAACACTTACACCGAGCTTTCTTAACAAAATCACTTAACTGGCACCTTACGCCTAGACACACTCTTCATGGCATGGACTTCATCTAACTTCCTCGAGTCTTACTGGATGGCACTAGTGTTGAATTGTTCCCTATATCTCATCTATTTAGATCATTTAGACAACATTATACTCCTACAACTTAGTAACCCTAACCTTTTCGTATGGTGTCACACCACTCTCTTCGTTCATAAAGGACTTACATGTAGCTCTTGAGGTTTACCCATCAAATACTTGACATGAAATTCTATTCAGTCATCCTTTCCTGCAATCATGTCGTAACCCTACTTGGTTATGGCGAACTACCACTATGTGGCCTCATTATGTCATTGTTATAACTTGTATCCTCTTTTAATAACTTATCTTCAATATATTAGTTCAAAACTTTTTGGATAACACTTTTGCCATGAAAGAGGTTGTTAACATAAATTATAATTCAAAACTGCTATCATATTCAAAAGTTCAAAAATATTCAGTTAATTTATATTAAAACATAAGTATTTCTTACTTTCGTTTAACAAAATGTCCTTTCTAGTGAGGTATACATAAATTATAACTTGTAATAACTTATCTATTTTTTTCATGAAAAATCTTGTATGTTTAAATTTTGAAATTTTGACCCGTGGGATACAAGATACCCATAAAAATTCTTGAAAAGCTAAAATGTTTTATTTACAATTTGATAAGACATCAATTCACATGACAAAAGAGAAATGAAATAAAGGGGAGATGGCCTCGGAAAATGACAACACCACTCCCCATGATCTTAGATTTATAACCCAAAAAGAGGGAAAGTCCCATTCCAGCAATTTATCCATCAAAAAGTTGTTACATATTTTTACTTAAAATAGCAATGGACTTCCATTTAACTACTAATATGGTCATTATACTTTATTGGCTTAATATGGCTACCATTATGACTTTGGAAATCATAAATCATCATGAATTAGCCTCAAAAACTTAAATTAGTTCGAATTTATACAACCGACAAAAACCTAAAACTAAAAAAAAAAAACCTAGAAATCCCCAATAATTCACAACCACAAAGAAACAACTCAAGATAGAGTCGAAACCTCCTTATGAAAGAATAAAAGAACAAACATTGTAGAGAAAATTTTACGAATGGTCCCTGTGGTATGGGGTAACTTACACGCTTGGTCCCTAATTCTTTTTTTAACTCGGACGGTCCCTATATTTTGGTTTTGTTTCGCGGTTGGTCCCTCCTAGGTATAAAAAGTCTATTTTGCCGTTACCAACTTCTTTTTTCTTTTTCTATTATTTATTTATTATTTTTACATTTAAAAAAAATCTAATTACCTAATCAGCCCTAAACCTCCTATGATTTCTTCACGCTTTCTTCATACTTTCATCTCACGCTTTCTTCACACCTACGACTCCATCTCCGGCTATCTCCTCCATCGCTTACCCATCCTCTTCAACTTGTCGGAGCCTTTTCTCTCTAGTGTCCTCGACGAGTGCCAAGTCTCTACCACAACATCCGCTGCTCTTGCCACCAACGTCCGACCGTCTCCTTCCCCGACGAACAAATATCAACGACGAACAGAAATCGTTGCCGCCTCTTTATCCTTCCTTTTAGGGGTATGATTCAAAGCTCCTTGCCGACTCATTCGATACCGGATATTCAACCTTACAATCTGTTTCTGTGGCGGATCTGAACAGAAATCGCCGACCATCTCCCTCAGTAGCAGATCTGCAACCTTGCAGTCTCTTTCTTCTACGGGTCTGGCTTAAAGCCTCCTTCCCAATACACTAACCACCGTCCACAAGGTCGTCGACATCGGGTTTGATTGGATTTTTTTTTGCATAACGATTTCTTGATCGTTAGTGTAAATGGAAGATCGGTGGTGTTGCAGGTTTTATGCCTATGTGTGTTTATGTGAAAGTGTTAAATTTCTGGAATGGATTTCTAGGTTTGATTTATGTTTTTGATTTGTAGATTTCTTGAAAGGGTTTTGATTCCTTGGTTGAATGAATTTCCGGGTTAGTATTTTCACTGAATTTTGACATTGATCCAATATTTTCCCGTCTTTTAGTCATGTGGCAGAGATGGTGGTAATTTTCTCCGGTAACCGAATTAATTGACTTTTCCGTTGACTGAATACGATTTTGAGGTGGTTGGCAGTAAAAGGTGGTGATTTATCTTGGTAGTCGGATGGGAAGCTGGCGGGGAAGAGGATGACCCGGATAATTTTTACGGGTGAATTGATATGGGTTGGGGTAATCGGATTTTTTTAATTTAAAAATAATAAACAAATAAAGGAAAATTAAAAATGAAATTGTTAAGGGCAAAATAGACTTTTTATGTCTGGAAGGAACCAAGCGCGTAACAAAATAAAAAAATAGGGACTGTCCGAGTTAAAAAAAGGATTAGGGACCAAGCGTGCAGGTTACCCCATACCATAGGTTTCCTGCAAAATCTTTTTTTCTTTGTTCATCTAAACCAAAATTAAAAAAATCCAGGAGGAATTAAAAGGTATTACAGAAAAAATATAAGAGAGGATGAAAGTTTACCATCAATTGATGTTTTTCCCAGAAATTAACATCATAATCTCGATTTTTGCTTGACCATCGCCATCTTTCATGACAAAGAATTGTTTTCATGTAAACCATATATAACCTAAAATATATTTAGCTTCAAACCTTCGGAAACATGAGACGGTGGTCTTAATTCTCCATTTTATTAAGGGGAAAAGTAATTATAAAAGAAACAGAATAATGAGATGAAATACATAGTCACATACAAATAATCACTCACACATCTAGACACATATATACAAACAAATACATACACATCTACACACAAATACACTGATATACACATACATATATATACAAACAAATACACATACATATTGATAGGAACGCACACATAAAAACACATAGATACATACAAATACAATCAAATACACCTACATAGAAACACACACACACACACACACACAAATACACCCAAATTTGAAATCATGAAATTGTACGTGTGCGTGACGAATCTAGAGAGAGAGAGAGAGAGAGAGAGAGAGAGAGAGAGAGAGAGAGAGAGAGAGAGAGAGAGAGAGAGAGAGAGAGAGAGAGAGAGATGAGAGACCTCTGTGATGGTGGCGGATAAAGTCGTGGCAGTGAGAGAAAGTCATATTTTAAAAATCAATGAGTCTCCCAACCATTTTCCTTCTTTTGAACCTTCACTTTGAAGTCTTCGGTGTTGGATTCACCATGTTCATCGACTTTTGACACAAAGTAAATAACAGATATTTATTTTCTGGATTTTGAAAATGGTGAGTGGTGTGTCGTGTGTGTATGTATGGTTAGACAGAGAGATATATCATTACTTGTTTTGGTTTGTATCATGATCGGGTTTTGCAGTGCCTATTTCGGTAGTTCCTGCACCACCAATATTCATTCTATATGGTGATTCTTGACCAAATACCAAAGTTAAACATTTGATTAAGGTCGGCAGATAATTTGTCACTTTATATTTTTGGTAAATAGTGAAAATATAAAATTTCAACAATTTATTGTGAGCGTGTTTTGCAGATGTCACTAGATTGCAGCAAGTCAAATAGCATAAGCAATGATATGTTTTTGGGATGCAAGAGGATTTCATGAATTTCAACGAAAAAAATGCCAAGCACAAAAGTCTACCAAAACCACACTATCAAATTTGTCGAATCTACTATTTTTGCTAATCTCCATGTGTATGTAGCTTCACCAATATGCATTGCAATAGCCCAAGCTGCCAACAGGGGAAAATGAGCCAATTAGGGGTTAAAAATATCAACTTGCATATTTGAAATGGATTTTTCTTCAGGATTCTTTATTTTTACGTGCTTTTCCAATTTAATTTAAATGGTTGCTACGATAAAAAATGCAATGCATGCAAAATCCATTCAAAATATGTGAAAATTTTGTTGTTTAATAAGAATAAATAACTTTGAAATATATGTGTATCAGGCGAATCCCTGCGCGTTGCGCATGAATAAAGTGTAGTTAAAATAAAAACGAACTTATTTTGTTAGAATTGTCACTGCCAATGCCTTTAACTATGAAATAACAATTTTTATATAAAAATTCAAAAGAATGATGTAAATCATTATTATTAACTTGAAACACATGTTAAAAACACTTCAAATTTGAGGTTGAAATTTATAATTGTTATAATGATTGAAGTTGATGATATTTAATAAAATCTATATTTTTATATTTATAATATATTATTATGATGATATTATAGATAAATAAGAAAGCTAATGATTATTCTTCTCTAAATCAATTTGCGTAATATTTTGGGTTTGTGACATGCGCATCTTTTTTTTCTTTGTGACATCCACCTTTTTCGCCGGATCCGGGTTGTTTTTTTCTGATCTTTGTGGATCGGGTTTCTACATCTCGGGTTCCGCTTCTCTCTCTTTCGATTCTCGTCTTTTCTTTTCTTTTCTTTTGTTCTTTCAGTCGTTGTATCTGCACTGTGTGGATTTTCCGTCTGTTACTCAGTCATTACGCATTGTCGGTGGGTTTTCGGGTTTTGCATGTCTTCGATTCCTGTTTGTTCCGATAATCTTTTGTATCTTCGTTCGTCTTGAAGGTATTTTTGTTGTATTCTTCTTTTCTTTCGATATGGTTTGTTTTTCGTTTTCGAGTTGTTGTATTTGCACTATGTGAATTTTCCGTTCGTTGCTCAGTTATTAGTCATTGACGTCGGTGGGTTTTCGCCCTTTGCATGTGTTCCATTTCCGTTTGGTTTTGATAATCCTTCTTATGTGTGTTCGTGTCGAAGATATTTTTATTGTCTGCTTCTTTTCTTTCGATATCCTTTCTTTTTCATTTTTCTTCATTTTATGCAGTTCCTTTCTGTGATTTTTTGGGTTTTTGCTTTTATGGTTTTGAATGGATTGCGTGAGAGATATAACTCTTATTAAATGTTTCAGCTTTGTGCAATTATCTTACTGTTTTTCGTGTCTGCTGTAACACCCCAAACTTTCACACAAATTTTTTTTTCAAACTTATTTTACAAATACTTCGTCATACAAACCATTCAATTTTTACAAACGGGGCATCACAAGTTCGCATCATAACCATAGTTTAAACTTGTTTATTGCACGCTTTATACAACAGGAGCTACCGTCCCACACCCGCTCTTCTAACTCCTTTCTTGACTACCTGAGTACATAGCATTTTTTTAAAAAAATATACGTAAGACATAATGTCTCGTGAGCAATGTGGGTTTAGACCCAAAACAATTTTCTTATATTTCCAATCATTCTCAAATTCAAAATATTTAATTTCCTATGAGCGCACCCATAGGTACTCCTTTTCATTTGTGAGCACATTCCTACGAGCCCACCTGTAGGTTTTATATGAGACGCACCCGTATAACTCCTCCCTCGACAGCATGAAACGAATTCATCCATCAAGGTACCAATTAGACAACTACTTCGCGACGGGAGGTACCATCCCAGTAGTGTCTTTTGACCACCCCTACCGCAGCAGGCCGTGATCTTTATCCAGATACTTCTCAATTCATCAACATGGCTCAATCACTTTATTAATTCTCTGTATTTCTCATTTATCATTTCTGTATACATTGTACATACTATTTCATAGTATCATTTCCAGTTTCACAAAGCCATTTCCAGTTCCATAGAACCATTTTCATTTTCATTAAATCATTTCAATTTCCATAAAACCATTTTGACTCCCAAAACATTGTATATAAAATTTATCTCTTTGTGTAAAACCCATTTTGCTATGTACTTAAAAATCCACACATTACCCACCTTGGCTAGTTAGAGAAGTCTAACTAGGATCACTTCTTCCCGTTGTGTTTTCCTTTCCTTCAACTTTACTCCTTAATACCTAAGGAGTTCATTTAACATTCTAGTTAATACAAGCTAGGCCTTAGTAACAATTAAAGACCTCTTAATCTACATCTTAATAGATTAATATCATATTATTAACTCATTTTTAGATTTTGACATCTAAGACGCATGGTCAAAGAATTGACCATAACTCCCAACTCAGAAACCCGAATGGCGCAAACTTAGACATTCTGGAAAATAGACACAATACATGACAAGTCTCGAGAAGATACCGAGACTTGAATCACATTCTAAGACCTTAGAAAATAAGTGACAAGATTGACAGTGCAATCTGTCACAAATCTGGATTAACGGAGGAATCACCAATTCCATCCCATTTGGGAATGGAATCAAGCAAAACCCTCTTACATAGGCATACTAGACATAACCAAGAGACTACCCTCCGAAATTCAGACCAAAATGACAAACCAATTAAGAATTAACAATCACATAATATGAAGGAAATGAGCAGCAACATTTATGTCACAACTCAGCATAGCTTGACAAGATTGGTCCAACAACCTAACTTCTGAAAGGAACTAAGTCAAGCCTTTTGGACTACTTACACTATACATGAAGATAGAGCTCTCATCCAAAAATCAAACTAAAAGCATAAGCCAATTGAGAATTAAAAATCGTGCAACAAGGACAATGTGCACAGCTACAATTCTGGTTCAGTCAAAGAGAAGGCATTGGAACCCTAGCTTCTTAATGGAATTGGATCAAGCCCTCTGGATGGAACACTGTAGACATGAGGATGACCTTCCCATCAAATTTTCAGACCTAAACTATGAAACATTTGGGAAATAAAAATCCCACAAGTTGACCTAGGTGTGCAGCAACCAATCTGTGGAGGTCGGATTGCACACACCAAAGTCCAAACCAAAACAATGAACTGAGTCAATCCCTGTTGGTCAAGTATGGCTCATGACAAGGTTCTTCTCCACACAAAATTTAAGAACAATCCAGTGAACACACGATTTTACAAGAATTTCACAACAAAATTGGACACAGAAATCATACTCGTGGAAATCGGGTTCAAAACCCTAGAAAACGACCGAATGAGGTCTGAACCCCAACTGATGAACTGAAAAAGACATCGAGATGAAACCATGGGCACTGGAATCGCCTGATTTGGACATCGTATGATTTCTCTATGAATTATACAGCACAAGACAGATTCCCATCCGAAAATCACACCTTTGATTTACAATCGTTTTCTTAATACTTAGAACATGTTTGATGTTAGAAATTATTTAAACCACTTGGACCTTAACTGGAATTTCAGTTTCCAGTTTCATCCCGTGAAGAACTCATAAGAAACTAGGTTAGGAACTTGATTACTAACATTGGTTTAGCTTGAAAACTCTTCAATTCCTAGTAATTGTTTGAATTCTTATTTCTAGCTTCCACCGATCATCAAAACTAGTATTCTCCCGTGCTCTCCCAATCTCTCCTGAATGTTCTATCATGTTCTGGGAATGGGAGATATTTTATCCTATTTATACCTCCATATTTTCATTTCTAACCCTCAAGTTCTAATTTCTGCACTTTGGCACTAAAAACCTAATTTTATTTCATAAAGTTCATTTTCTTACATTTTTACCCCACATCGCAAAATTATTTTACACTTTGGTCTATAATACAACAAAAGACCATTTTACCCTTTTTGTACAAAATTCTATTATTTCCCAAAATGGCACCAAGATTAATTTTTATATCATTTTAAGTTTTATTTTCTTTCATTTTTATCACAATATTACATTTTCTTTGCATTAAAGTCATTGGTGTGTCAAATGACCATTTTGCCCTTTTTAGCAAATTTTTTTTACTATTACGCCCTCGTTCAAACTCAACTTTTACATATGTTTACTTTATGATTTTTACCAAAATTTTAGGGTTCTTACATCTGCAATTTCAGGTTGGTCTTCGGAATCGTTTTTGTGTTCGTTCTTCTCTAAGGTAATTTTTTCATTTCTTTGTTTGAAATCGGTATGTTTTTTTGTTTCTTCTTTGTTAATTTCATGTAGATTAGTTGTTTGCTTATTTTAGTCTTCGTTTGTTACGTTAGATGCATGGATTTCGTAACGCATATGTTTTATTCAATCTTTGGGGTTTATATGTTTCGATGCATATTAGGTGTTTGTTTTAATGTCTGTCTTTTGGTATTTGCATGTTGTCAAAAAGGGATGTGAAGCTGATTAAAAACTCTAACTGTGTGTTTACATATGATTTTATATTTTCTGCATGTTGTTAAAAAGGAATGTAAAGCTGATTAGAAGTTTAAATCTGATTAGACATTGGGGGTTTGAATGGGGTGCAGGAACCCCTCTTAACACCATGTTTACTCGATTTATCATAAGAAAAATTTTCAATTTTCTTTTTATTTGATATTTTTTTGAAAAATATATGTATTGGGCTTTACTTGACACTGTTTACATACGGTTTTATACTTTTTGTATGTTGTGAAAAAGGAATGTAACGGTTATTAGAAATTCCAAGTGTATGTTTACGTATGATTTTTAGCAAGAATATTTGCAAAAGCATCAAAAAACTAACATGACGTGATCACTTTCAAAACATATACCTAGACACCCGTTTTATGCTTTTACAGATCTTATAATATAAAAGATTGTTTTTTTTAATTTTTTTATTATTACTACTTGCACACAGTGTTTTCATCTTGCATCCACAATGGATATCGATACTTAAAACACTAAAAAGACGTATCCAGACATCCTTTTCCATCTTGTCCATATGTTAATACTTTTTTAAATTTCAAGTTGTGATAATCTATATAAAAACTAATATCAATTGATCCGAACACCCTTTAAGTATCATTGGGATAAAAAGGATTGATTTTTTATTTTATTTTTTTATCATTACTACTTGCACTCAATGTTGTCGTTTTGAATGTATTGTGGATATCAACACATCAAGCATAAGAAAGCATACAGTGCAAATGATTCAGGTGAATCTTTTTTTTATGATTTTTCTGGGGGGTATGTGTGCTAGTTTCTTTTTTCCAATGGATGTGTGGTGTAATTTACATATTTAAATGAACGTTAATTGGTCTTTTTGCTTTAGGTATTTCCTTTTATTTTGTTGCGATCTGATTTCTTCTTCCAATGTTTCATCCTTTGGTTGTCTTTGAAATTGGTGAGAGTTCATCTTCATCGGTTCCTTTTGCGGTTCGTTGTTGTCATACGAGTGTTTCTTCCTCTCGTGCATTACCTGTTTATTTTGATTGTGGTGATGCGGTTCATATGTGTGGTTATTGTTCTGCTTTGTTTTGGTATGATAAGCGTGTTCTGCGGTTATCGCGTTGTGGGAACATTGGTTATTTTAAATTTTGTAAAAATGGTGCTGTCATTTTGGCTTTTCCGTTAGAGCCTCCGTTTAGTATTATGTCATTGTATCAAGATCGACATTTCTTTGACAATATCAAAGCGTATAATGCAATGTTCTCCATGACTTCATTCGGTGCAAAGGTGGATAATGCGGTCAATGCTGGACGATGTCCTTATACTTTCAAGGTGTCCGGGCAGGTTTCTCATTGGATCTGGTCTCTTTGTCCTCAAACCTCTGAAAAACCCCTTTTTTGCAGTTGTATGTTTATGATATTCAGAATGAGGTTCGTAATAGGTTGGAATTTTATCGTCAGTATGATCAAAGTGTTTCCTTAAGAGATAATATTGTTGCTATTCTTAGTCAAACGTTAGCTTTGCATAATGAATATGTAAGGACTTTTCGGGTTGCATCAGAGATAGCTGCTCAAGGTAATTTGCCTGAATATGCTGTTTGGCTTTATAATAATGTTTTAGACAGTCGTTATGGTCCTCCTGCCCCTGGAACGTTGGGTGATATTGTGGTTGCTGATGATCCAAATGCTTCTCAATATGATATTATTTTTTGTTCTAAATTTGGTCCTCCTCATCGTATAAGTTATTTACATCCTTCGTATATGCCTCTTCAATATCTATTGTTATTTCCATTTGGGGAGAATGGTTGGTCATCTTCTCTTAGACTTACCGGTGGTGGTGGTGACGAGTGTAAACCTCTTACTGTAAATATGTATTATAGTTATATTATTCATGATCGTTATGATGTGTATACTTTGTTGTTGTATGGGGGTAGATTGTTTCAACAATTTTTAGTTGATGTGTACTTGTGTGTGGAGCAAAGTAGGTTAGAGTACATACGTGACCATCAGAACCAATTGCGATCTGAGTATGTTTGTGGTATTTATGATGCTGTTTCTAGAGGTGACTCGGAGGGTCGATCCATTGGTAAGCGTTTTTTCTTGCCCGCAAGCTTTGTTGGTAGTCCACGTTACATGTATAAACATTATCAAGATGCTTTGACACTTTGTAGAGTTTATGGGAATCCTCAGTATTTTATTACTTTCACTTGTAATGCACGTTGGCCTGAGATTACTAGGTTTATGGATTCGAACGGTATGGGTCAGGCGCAAAACAGACCCGATATTGTGGCTTGCATTTTTCAGATGAAAGTCTCACATTTCATCAATTTTCTGAAAGAAGACAAAACTTTTGGTGATGTTACTGGATGTAAGTTGTGTATATACGTTTGATATTGTTTATTATATATTATGTAATGTTATTGTGTATTATTGTTGTTTAATTTTTTTATGAAGATTTGTATACAATTGAGTTTCAGAAAAGAGGGTTGTCGTATTGTCATACATTGTTGTGGGTCAGTGTCGGTTCGAAGGTTACCAGTCCTGCTGATGTCGATATATATATTACAGCAGAGCTCCCTGATCCATAGAAAGAGCCAACCTTGTATTCTACTATCACAAGTTGCATGTTACATGGTCCTTGTGGATTGGCAAATGCTACAGCCTCTTGTATGCGCAATGGTGAATGTAAGAAACGTTTTCCCAAGCCCTTTTGTGAGGAAACTTTCTTTGATAAAGATGGATATGCGCATTATAGGAGGACAGACATTGGTTTTCATCTTTTGCCTAATGGTATCGAGATGCATATTGGTTTTGTTGTTCTGTATAATAAAAGGTTATGCAGCCGTTTTGATGCCCATATTAATGTTGAATATTGTGGTTGGAACATGCTAATCAAATACCTTTTTAAATACATTTCAAAAGGTGTAGAGCGTGTTAATTTTACACTTCATAGTGTGGAAGCTTCAAAAAGTTATGATTCGCAATGTAGTTCAGAAAGTGTGGACGTGATAAAGAATTTCCTTGATGGTATATTTATCTGTTCACATGAAGCAGCATGGCGTCTTTTGAACTTTTCAATTCATGAACGACACCCTGCAGTTCAGGTTTTGGCTGTCATCTTGAAGGTTTGCAATTGAGTACATTCGAGGATAACAGCCAGTTGGATACTATTGTTAGGAAACCAAGCTTTGGGAATACTACTCTTAACAGATGGTTGGTAAGAAATCGGTGGGATGCTGATGGGAGAAATCTTACATATGTAGAATACACTCGGCTGTATAGATGGGACAATTCTACAAAAGATTGGATTCACAGAAGTAGAGATTCGGTTCCCGCAGTTGGTCGTCTTGTAAATGTTCATCCGACTTCAGGAGAACTCTTTTGTTTGTGTATGCTTTTGTGTCATCAAAAGGGTTGTCAAACATTTTCAGAGATAAGGACTGTTAATGGAGTTGTGTATACATCCTTCCGTTTAGCATGTGAGACATTGTGTCTTATTGGAGATGATCATGAATGGATGTCTGCCTTTATAGACGCCTCTGAGTGGCCTTCTGCTGCTGAATTACGTACTCTTTTTTGTCATTTGTTGCTCTTTTGTGAGGTTAGTAACCCTGTTTTCTTGCGGGAAAATGGATAAGCAAAAATGGGTGATGATATAGCTCGAAGTTTCAGGATTGCATCCTCATCATCAGTTTCTGAAGTTAGTGAGGATATTGTGAGACAATACATTTTGTTGGAATTGGAAAAGTTATTGAATGGAGCGACCCCTTCAAGGTATTTTTCAGATTTCCATTTACCTTTGCCTTCTGAAAGATTTTTTGATGTTTTGAGGAATAGATTGGTATGAGAGGAGACAACATTCGACACTGTACAGTTACAACAGCAACATGTTCAGATGGTAAGCATGTTAAATCCAGATCAGTTACAAGTATACAACAGGATTCGTAATGATCAGGCAATGAATAAGAAAACGTTGTTATTCGTATATGGTCATGGGGGAACAGGGAAGACATTTCTATGGTCGACCATTCTTGCTTACTTTAGATCAATAAGGAAGATTGTTCTTGTTGTTGCAGCATCGGGCATTGCATCTCTTTTGTTACCTAATGGCAGGACTGCACATTCGCGGTTCAATATACCTATTGATATCACAAATACATCCATTTGCAATATCAAGAAAAAAACCCAATTGTCTGAACTTTTGAAGCAAATGTCGATGATCATTTGGGATGAGGCAACAATGACTGAACGACGATGTTTTGAATGTGTTGATCGCACCTTTAGAGATATTTTAGGAAATAAAGATGTTCTTTTTGGTGGTATGTCGATGTTGCTTGGTGGTTATTTCAGGCAGACTTTGCCAGTCAAACGAAGACTATTAAACCGTGACATTTTAGCTTTAACTTTACCCAATTCGTACCTTTGGATGCATTTCACTGTCTATAAGCTTATGCATAACATGCGCATTTCTGCTACATATGTACCTCCTCAATTGCATCAGATCGTTCCCGTTTTGCATCCTGGCTTTTAGATATTGGAAATGGTGCAATTGGATCAGTGGACCCGCTACAGCCTGATTCGACATCTGTTTTTGAGATTCTAGAACAATTTCTTATTTTGGACAACTATGAGCCATTGCAAAATCTTGTGAACTTTGTGTACAGCCCAGAAATTCTTTCTAATCCTTCTCCTCAATCTCTTTGCAATAGAGCAATAGTTTGTCCAAAAAATGATACAACGGAGGAAATCAACAATATGATTTTGCAAGTTGTAACACCCGGTTTCTCATGAAAAGTACACCCAAAATTTTGCAAACAATTATACATTAGAAATGGGTATACTTGCACTCAACCCAGGAAAACAAGATGTTATCAAACATTAATTACACAAAAGGTCCTTACAAATTTGACCAGGCATTACAAATAAACCAAACAAAACTAAAGGACAGGCTCTAAGCTTGTCCATCTCTCTTTATCACATGCCTTCCCCTATCACAGCTACAGATACCTGCAAAACAACATAACACTCAAGTGTAAGCTTATAAAGCTTAGTGAGTAATCTCAATTAACTTTCACAATCTTTCTCAATAACCATCCTCATCTTCCTCTCTTGCTATTCTCATTAGCAAGATCCATCTTCTCTTAATTCAGAAACCTGTAAACATATTAGCTTAATAAACACCAGCTAACTGTTAGTATCATCAACTCAATTATAAGTATCACTACTGACACTACTCATAAACTCAATCAAACACACTCGTATATACTCATTTCACAATTTGTTATACTTAATTATAACAATCCTCATGATTGTAGTAGTCAAACTCAAAGACTCTTTAACTCACTCCCTCTAGCATATACTCTACTCTTATACTCAAATTTAAGTTGTAACTCGTCTCTTGTTATCCACAAATAACAGAACTACTATAACTCTAAGCCACATCAATATCAACACAACACACACATATATGTATAACATATATATATATATATATATATATATATATATATATATATATATATATATATATATATATATATATATATATATATATATATATATATATATATATATATATATATATATATATATATATATATATATATATATATATATATATATATATATATATATATATATATATATATATATATATATATATACAACAAGGTATAACTCTTACTCAATTATCCGGAAGTACTCACCTGATATCGATTTAGTATGTGGAACCCTCAATTTACACGTACCGGGCTCCTGTTCGCTAGACTTGGTTATATTACCATAGGTTAATTCCATTCTCCAACATCCATAATCATCTCAATAACATATATCTCAAAGATGTATAAATCAAAGAGGAAAAATGAGTATAAACGGTAAATATCAACTCTATATTTACCGAAACCCCCAAATCCACGGTTCTACTCATTCAACCGTAGAAACTCAACAATAATCACACCAATTACTCTAAAGGTATCTACTAACAACCTACTAGCAACATATATAACAATATACAGCAAAATCATGAAGATTAAAAACTAGGGTTTAAAACCCCCAAAACCGAGAGATACTCACCTCAACGAATTAGGAAGCAAGAACACGTTTACGGGGTTAGATTCATGCTTCAATATGTTTCCCCATGAACCTCCAGGCTTCATTTCACTCAAAATCGTCATTTGAAGCTCTCAAAATCGATAATGAAATGTTTTTCCTCGAAATGGGTTTGCTGCACATTTAAAGGGTTCTGCACGCGTAACACGGCCCGGGTTGGATAAACCAGGCCCGGGTTTTTCCATAATAAAAATCCTCTGTTTGCCTCTGTTGACAAAACACGGTCCGGGTTCATAGAACACGGCCCGTGTTTATCCTACTAAATGCTTTCTGAAGTTAATCTGCAGGAAACACGGCCCGTGTTAGTAGAACACGGCCCGTGTCAGCTACTAAATGCCTAAAACAGCCCTAACAATCCTTTACACGACCCGTGTGACTTGGACACGACCCGTGTACTCTATTTTAGCAATTTTTAAGGCTCAAACTTCTTCCAAATGGGTTTCTAATCACCCAAACTCATACATCAACTTAACTAATCTTAATCACACCAAGATTAGTGTATAAGAAAGGTTTTAACCTCTTCTCACTAATCAAACAACTCATAACTCAAAGGTAATAACTCTACTTACCTTAGTAAGCATCTTAAAATGAAAATGGGTCTTATAAGTTCTCTCCTCCTTCAAAATATTCCGTCCTCGGAATCTCTTAGAATAGGTGTGGCCTCTATAACCACCTCACCACTGCAAACACATATCGCATACAACAATGACATTATCATCTCGTCATCTCACATGACATATACACACTGTCACACTTCATTTACTTATAATATATCATCTTCATAAGATGATCTCTATAGTCATATTGATTATCATCATTGCAACGTAGGTAATTACTTACTCTTTTTAGAACACACACTTTTCTATAGCATTGTTGATATCAAGGTATCTCACCTCACTACTCAAGTGATACTCCAATCACCAACTTGTCTCATATAGCCATCTGGAACTCAACTTTCATTTCAAATTTTCTCAAAATGATCTTACTCTAACTCAATAAGAAAAATGGTCTCACCGTTCTTAACTCATTTTCTCTCTTCATTTATTCCTCCAATAACAACACGCTAGTTATTGATTTCTCCGACTTACACATTCTCATTGTTTAGAGTTGGAAAAACACTCATACAACATAAAAGACACATATATTCAATTGTCTCACTCATGTTACATAACTCATCAATACTAGGATGTAAATCCAACAATAATAAAATATCAGAAACTATCTCGAGTTTCACTCACGTCTCTTCTAATTTGGTATTTAACCCTCGACCCTTTGGTCACATAATACTCCTTTCAGTTGTGTTATCGCCACAACTGATTACAACTTCTCCGAAAGCTCATTCATCTCTGCTTCCACCTCAGCACAAATATAGGTTTTTCATCCAATATACAACTAACAATCCTCCTCCAAGAATATCTCCTCTTCATCTCAGTTCAACAACATACCTCATGTTGTTTCTCTTGATATACTCACTCAGTACATCATACTCTCATTCAATCATTAGCTCTATCAAACTCAGAAATTTTATTATCAATAAATTTTCAACACAACCACATAAATTCCTTCTAATACATCATCAGTAAGGATTTTCATCTCGCCTTTTCTCCGTCATTATCATCTCAATCTCTATTTCATTCGGTTGACACAGAATAGGTGATATATATATATATATATATATATATATATATATATATATATATATATATATATATATATATATATATATATATATATATATATATATATATATATATATATATATATATATATATATATATATATATATACACAACTCATCGCAATCTCTACACACAACTTATAAATAAAATAATAACATTTAACACCGCAATCTCTACGGTGAAATCATATCTCATCACTCGACTAAGTCATTAATCTCAATAAAATAATTCAAGATTATTATAGCAAAATCTACTATCCATCGTCTCATACGAATAAATAGTTTTGTCATCTCGACACTCATGCGTTTATTTCATTGGCAGTAATTGGTTTGATTGTTAAGGATTTAATCCTATCAATCACAACCACAATTACTTTCCTCCTCTTTTAACTCATATCTTCCCATTACGTATTTAGAAAACTCTATCTCGTTTAACATACAAGAAATCTCATACATTTTCAACACGAGTACATGACAAACGTACTTACCCACAACAACAATTTCTCAACAGTATTACTCATTGTATTATCTCACAATACCTCTATACTGTTACTTAGCCTCTAATTCGTCCTCTTCTCAACCAACAAGGTTTCAAGCTATGTAAGCTTACCGCTGTGTTCATATCTATCCATACGTAAGGATAGTACATGTCTCATTACTCCACATCATCATAAAGTACATGCATGTCTACTCGCAAGCACAACACTCGACACCATCATGCCTCAGCTCATGGTACCCCGTACCATCCTCTGGTTTCATCAATCAACGTTGTGTTACGGTATCTCATACCGTCCTTTGATCAAATCATGGTACCTCGTACTATTTTCTGATTTCAATTCATCTCCTCTTTGACTCTAGCGGATCTCCCTCTCGGTATCGAGCCATAAAGACTCACCATCACTCCTTCTTTGGTTTGATTCACCAAGGTCCTCACTACTCAAACCACAAAGTACTCGTTATGTGGTTCCACAGAAATATGTGGTCTCAATCTCAATTACTCAATATGTAACACCACATAACATGTGGTCTCAATTACAATTACTCATTATGTGGCCCCACAAAATATGTGGTCTCAACCACTTTACTCGATATGTGGTCCCACAGCATATGTGGTCTCAACCACATTTACTCATTATGTGGCCCCACAAAATATGTGGTCTCAACCACCTTTACTCAATATGTGACCCCACCAAATATGTGGTCTCAATCACACTTACTCAATATGTGACCCCACCGAATATGTGGTCTCGATCACATTTACTCAATATGTGACCCCACCGAATATGTGGTCTCGATCACATTTACTCAATATGTGACCCCACCGAATATGTGGTCTCGATCACATTTACTCAATATGTGACCCCACCGAATATGTGGTCTCGATCACATTTACTCAATATGTGACCCCATCGAATATGTGGTCTTGATCACATTTACTCATTATATGGCCCCATAAAATATGTGGTCTCAACAATTTTACTCGGTAATTAACTCAATCTCTAGGCCAATAAGGCCTATATGAACCACTCTAGGTTCTCTCAATTATACCACAAAGTACTCTTTATGTGGTTACTCAAATGTCCTTTGACATCTCTGTCACAATTATCTCATTATATGACAACTCCAAATCATAAAATTCAACACTAAACATGTCAACTCATAATCAGCTATGGTGTGCAATCAACTACACACTCATCGTCTTTCTCAACTCATACTCTTTTGGCTATCTTAGCCATTCATTGTGATCAATCATAAGTACTAGTTATGTGGTCCCACAAAATATGTGGTCTCAACCACAAAGTACTCGTATACAGAAATCTCGTCATATCTGTGAAACAACTAGCAATATATATATACAATATCAAAATGAAAGAATTTCACACTTTAAAAACAGATCTGTGTGCGTAGTGTAACACCCGGTTTCTCATACAAAGTACACCCAAAAATTTTCAAACAATTACACATTTAATTGGGTATATTTGCACTCAAACCAAGGATCAAGCTGTTATCATTACAATAATTACACAAAAAGGTCCTTACAAAATAAATTACCAAGTGTTACAATTAAATCTACTTCAGCTAAGGACAGGCTCTAAACTTGTCCGTCTTTCCTTATCACATGCCTTCCCCTATCACAGCTACAAATACCTGCAAAACAACACAACATTCAAGTGTAAGCTTATAAAGCTTGGTGAGAAATCTCAATCATACTCCACAATCTCTTTTAGTAAACTCTCTTCTCATTCTTCTTCTTGCTAGTCTCATTAGCAATATTCACTCTCTCTAAACTCTGAAACCTGCAAACATATTAGCTTTACAAACACCAGCTAATTAATAGTAATATCAACTCAATAAATAAGTATCTCAACTGATACTACTCATAAACTCAATCCTACATACTCGTATGAACTCATTTCACTATTAATTATGCTCAATAATAACAGTTATCATGGTTGTAGCAATCAAACTCAAAGACTCTTTAAGTCACTCACTCTAGCATATACTCTGATCTTATGCTCAAGTATAGCCTATAACTCGTCTCTTGTTATCCACAATTAACATAATCACTTTAATTCTAAGCTACCGCAATATCAATACAACACACAAATATATGTACAACATATGTATTAACTCAATCTCTATGATTATCTCAGTCATTTAGTATATTCATTCAAACCAAGTACTCGTATATAACAGTGAATTCTAAACCTTGTTTAACTCATACAACTTAGTTATCTCAATCAATTAACATGTACCATAATTCAATTTAGATATAGTCAAACTATACATAATGAATTATAACTACTCACCTAATATCGGCTTGGTACGTGGAACTCCCAATTTGCGCGTACCAGGCTTCTGTTCGCTAGACTTGGTTATATCACCATAGTCTAAATCAATTCTTCAACATCCACAATCATCTCAATATCATCTATCTCAAAGATATATCAATCAAAAGAGGAAAAAGGAGTGTAAACGGTAAATATCAACTCAATGTTTACCGAAACCCCCAAATTCCGCGATTCTACTCATTTAACCGTAGAAACTCGACAATACTCTCACCAATAACTCTAAAGGCATCCACTAACAATCTACTATCAACATATATAACAATATATAACGAAATCACAAAATCAAAGTTAGGGTTTCAAAAACCCCAAACCGAAGAAATCACTCACCTCGACAAATTAGGAAGCAAGAACGCGTGTACGGGATTAGATCCGCATCTCCCCATGTTTCCCTACGATTCTCTAGCTTCAATTTGACCCAAAATCGCCATTTGGAGCTCTCAATGTCGAAAAGGAAATGTTTTTCCCGTAATGAGCATTTCTGCACATTTAAAGGGTCTGCACGCGTAACACGGTCGTGTAAAATTTAACACGCCCGTGTAATGCTACAGTGCCCGTGTAAAATTTAACACGCCCGTGTACTGCTACAGTAACCAGCAAACACAAAATTACCGTGTATTACACGACCCGTGTAATGCTACAGTAACCAGCAAACACAAAATTACTGTGTATTACACGACCCGTGTAACATTTACACGACCCGTGTAAGCCATTTTTGGCATTTTTAAGGCTCAAACTTCTTCCAAATGGGTTTCTAATCACCCAAACTCATACATCAACTTAACTAATCTTAATCACACCAAGATTAGTACATAAGAAAGGTTTTAACCTCTTCTCCCAAATCAAACAACTCATCACTCAAAGGTAATTATAAAAGATTGCCACACAACTCTTAATAACTCAAAGCTATAATCATACTAATTATAAGGTAGTAACTTTACTTACCTTAGTAAGCACCTCAAAATGAAAATGGGTCTTACAAGTTCTTACCCCCTTCAAAAGATTCCGTCCTCGGAATCTCTTGAAACAAAAAGGGATATCTTGACCGCAAAATCTTAACGCTCGCCATCATTCTCGTAAGATGATTTCTATAGCCATATTGGCTATCATCATTGCCATGTGGAAAAATACTCACTC
Source organism: Cichorium intybus (assembly GCA_023525715.1). NCBI lineage: Eukaryota > Viridiplantae > Streptophyta > Magnoliopsida > Asterales > Asteraceae > Cichorium > Cichorium intybus. Next base: position 6,884,336 of record CM042010.1, read on the forward strand.
CTTCAGGGCACACACTTTTTTTATAGCATCATTGACATCAAGGTATCTCACCTCACTCCTCAAGTGATACTCCAATCACCAACTTCAACTTGTCTCATATAGCCATCTGGAACTCAACTTTCATTTCAAATTTTCTCAAAATGATCTTACTCTCACTCAATAAGAATAATGGTCTCACCGATCTCAAGCTCATTTTCTCTCTCCATTTATTCCTTCAATAACAACACGCTAGTTATTGATTTCTCCGAATTGCACATTCTCATTGTTTAGAGTAGGAAAAACACTCATACAACATAAAAGACACACCTATTCAATTGTCTCACCCATGTTGCATAACTCATCAACACTAGGATGTAAATCCAACAATAATATAATATCAGAAATTATTTCGAGTTTCACTCACATCTCCTCTAATTTGGTAATTTAACCCTCGACCCTTTGGTTATATAATACTCTTTTCAGTTGTGTTATCGATACAACTGATTGCAACTTATCCGAAAGTTCATTCATCTCTGTTTCCACCTCAACACACATATTAGGTTTTTACCCAATATTCAACTAACAATCCTCCACCAAAGTGGCTCCTCTTCATACCAATTTAACAACATACCTCATGTTGTTTCTCTCGATGTACTCACTCATTATATTTTCTCTTATGTGAACAAATCCACATCATATTCTCAATAAATCATTTACTCTATTAAACTCGATAATTTATTGTCAAATAAATTCTCAACACAACCACATATATTCCATCTGACACACTATCAGTAAGGATTTTCTTCTCGTCATTTCTCCCTCGTTATCATCTCAATCTCCAATTCATCATAATGACATAGAATAGGTGATATATACAACACACCGAAATCTCTACACATGCTCAAAATAATATAATTTGACACCGCAATCTCTACAATGGGATCATATCTCATTATCCGATTTACTTATATATATGAAAAAAATAACTCAACATTATTATAGCAAAATCTACTATTCGTCGTCTTATATGAATAATAGTTTTGTCATCTCAACATTCACATATTTATCTCATTGGCAGTAATCGATTTGATTGCTAAGGAACGAATCCTATCAATCACAACACAATTACTTTCCTCCTCTTTTTAACTCATTACATAATTATACAACTTTATCTCGTGCAACATGTAAGAAATCTCACACATTCTCAACACGACTACATTACAAACATATTTACTCATAGCATCACTTCTCAACAGTATAACTCACTATATTATCTCACAGTACTTCTGTATTGTTAATCTACCTCTGTTTCGTCCTCTTCTCAACCCGTAGGTTTCAAGCCACACAAGCTTACCGCGACATTCATATCTATCCGCACGCAAGGATAGTACATGTCTCATTACTCCGCATCATCATAAAGTACATGCCTGTTTACACACAAGCACAACCACTATAGCACCATTCTGCTTCGACTCTTGGTACCTCGTACCATACTTTGGTCTCATCATTCAACACTATCTCACGGTACTTCGGACCGTCCTCTGATCAGATCATGGTACCTCATACCATTCTCCGATTTGAATCCATCTCCTCTTTGACTCTAGCGAGTCTCCACTACGGTCTCGAGTCATATAGACTCACCGTCACTCCTCCTTTTATTTGAGTCATAACAATTTTCATTACTCCAACCACAAAGTACTTGTTATGTGCTCTCACAAAAATATGTGATCTTAACCTCAACTACTCAATACGTGGCCCCACAGAATATGTGGTCTCCACCACGTTTATTCGCTATGTGGTCCCACAATATATGTAGTCTCAACCACCTTTACTCAATATGTGACCCCACCAAATATGTGGTCTCAATCACCTTTTACTCAATATGTGACCCCACTGAATATGTGGTCTCAATCACATTTACTCAATATGTGACCCCACTGAATATGTGGTCTCAATCACATTTACTCAATATGTGCCCCACTGAATATGTGGTCTCAATCACATTTACTCAATATGTGACCCCACTGAATATGTGGTCTCAATCACATTTACTCAATATGTGACCCCACTGAATATGTGGTCTCGATCACATTTACTCAATATGTGACCCCACTGAATATGTGGTCTCGATCACATTTAGTCAATATGTGACCCCACTGAATATGTGGTCTCGATCACATTTACTCAATATGTGACCCCACTGAATATGTGGTCTCGATCACATTTACTCAATATGCGACCCTACTGAATATGTGGTCTCGATCACATTTACTCAATATGTGACCCCACTGAATATGTGGTCTCAATCACATTTATTAGGTAATTAACCCAATCTCTAGGCCAATTAGGCCTACTTGAACCACTCTAGGTTCTCTCAATTATAACCACAATGTACTCTTTATGTGGTTACTCGAGTGTCCTCTGACAACTCTGTCACAAATATCTCATTATGTGATAACTCTAAACTACACAATTCATCTCTCAGCATGTCAACTCATAATCAGTTATTGTGTGCAATCAACTACATACTCATTGTCTTTCTCAACTCATACTCTTTTAGCTATCTCAACCATTCATTATGATCATTCATAAGTACTAGTTATGAAGCCCCACAGAACATGTGGTCTCAACCACACAATACTTGTACACAGAATTCTCGTCACATCTGTGAAACAACAAGCAATATATATATATATATATATATATATATATATATATATATATATATATATATATATATATATATATATATATATATATATATATATATATATATATATATATATATATATATATATATATATATATACGATAATACATATATAATATGTACAAGCTTACAATGCATCAATGTCTTAATATTTTAAGAGGTACAATTTGTTAAGCTTACTTAATAAAAATCTGATACAAATATCTAGGAATGAAAAATTAGGCGGGCTTTTGAAAATCTTGAAAATTTGAACAAAAGTCTATAGAAAAGCCTGGAATTACGCTACAATCAAGTACAATTGAGCGCCCTTTACCCCAATAAATACCCTAGCCTCCTCTACTCTCAAACCGATAACCCTTCTCTAACGAACTGATTTTGAAATACTCCTTTTCTCTCTCTCTACATGAAACCTGATTTTGAAATACTCCCTTTCCTCCCATGGCTTCTTTCTCTCACGTCGGCCTCCTCCCTCTCTCAAGTCGGATTGCAGATCCGTGGCCCTAGACATCGCACCACCTTTGCACGATCGTATAAACGCGAGTGAGTGTAGTCTTCTCTTCCGACGATGCCTCTGATAGCCGGCTTCGCCGCTTCTCTTACGACCGGCGGTAGCAATGCGTCAATTTGCAGCAAATAACTCGACAACGGCCTTCTCAACAACCGTCACCGTCTTCTCTTCCGGTCGGTCGCATCCTCTCGACAGCAAGTATTATCTATTCTTTATTTCTGTCGAATTGGGTATTTTTCTGTGAAAGGGTATTACCCATTCTTTATTTTGCTGGCCTTCTCATCAACCGTCGTCGTCTTCCAGGTAGTTCATATGTATTTAAGATTTGAATATACGTATGTGCAAGAATCATCCAAGAAACACTAGACACCTCATAGAACTTTTAATTAAACCTAACCATTATACCGTGCAAGAATCATCCAAGAATCAGAACTAGGTAAGCTTATATATATATGTTTATAAACCTAAATATTGACTCATTGTTACATGCTGATTTGACCGATTTGTTATTATCATTAAATAAATTTTCAATTTTGTTTTTTAGATTCAGCAGAAGAGGGGAAAATTTGAAGGAGAGTGAGGTATGGATTCTATAAGTACAGGGTTTGGATTTCTTTGCTACATTGCCCCAAATCTCCAAACTCTCAGGTCTCTTTTTATGTTTTGGTTCTCAGTCTCAGGTTCCATCCGATGAATGACATCCAGATCATCACAATGGTTCTTCCAAGGTATGATGCTTAAGTACTAAATACAAGAACAATAACAATATATTTCCATTTATTTCATTATTATAGATGTAAGAACAAGAACAATAACAATATAGTTTCATATTAAGCATGCTTTTTTAGTTTAGTTGATAGTTATTTATTGTAATATTTTTTGATTTGGTTGTTTCTTTGTTTAACCCCCCTTCAAGTTCTCAGGCAAAGATTTGTAAGTTTGTAAGGAAAGGTCTTACTCTGTACCAGGTTGGTGTTGGTTCAGATGGCTTTGCTCAGGTGAACAACAACAAATTTCCTATCATTCTCCATTCTTGAAGTTTCAGTTTGATTACTTATTTTAATTGAAACTTGGTTTTAGTTTCACTAGAAATACGAATTGTGCTGTAAATAACTATTTTTTAATTAAAAGAATTGTTATCATTTTTGCTAATAAAAAGAATTGTTATCATTTTTGACATTATTACTTTCAGGAATTGTAACTGCTAATAAAAAGAATTGTTATCATTTTTGCCAAACAACAACTGGTACTATTCTATTATTATTAAATCATAATTTACCCTTCAGGTTTTGTGGCCATTTCTGTTACCTAATTGCTCCAACCTTGGCTTTAATTTGTGTAGATAATATGCAAATAGGTTGTCGTAACTTTAATCAAATGCAACAAATAGCAATGTACTTTGGTTTAAAACCAAAGTAGAATAGGAGTTCCTGGAAATTTGTGGTAATGTGTGACTATGTGTGTGTGCACATAATATTGGCAAAAGTGGTGGAATTGGACGATTATACCCCTGTCCATCTTTCACAAGTATTAAGAAGGTGCAGTAAAAGGACACGATTATAGCCATGGGTAAAAAGAACACTATGATCAAGATAGGAGAAGAATTTTACCCTCAAATTGTAATGGACTCACTGATTCTCAATTTTGTATTTGGCTTTGACCATCTCTTCATTTTTTTAGTTTGTGAATGGCAGTCTATGTTTTGTTGATTGAAAACATTTCAAAATTTTGTAATGTAAGTGTATATATATTTTTCTAAACAATGTTTAATATTCTATAAAATATTTGTGAAGTTTGGGTTTGATTGCCAAAATTAAGCAATAAAATCCAAATGCCATTGAAGCAAATTACCACTTTTTTATTGTGTTTGACATCTTTCTTTTGATAAATTTTCTGTGTTTGTTGAAGTTAACCGGGCAAACATACCCTTAGTGTTGTTTTTTGATTGTTTTTATAGACTAAAATTTTGGTGTGGGGAATAGCAAGGGAGTTATGTGTGTATACTATTAATTTAATTTGTTCATCTTTACCATTTCCTCAATGGTTTCAAGATGTTTGGTCCTTGAAGTTCATACACAGGAAACTCAACTCTCTTTTCCACTTGTATAAAAGTCTTAAATACGTAAGATAATTCAAATAATCATTAATTATTGTTGTTTAAGAATAGAATAATAAAACAAATCAGAATTTTGCCTTTTAATTCAACGATCCCACGTGTGGAGCATAATATGGGGAGTAGAGAGATAAACACATTATCACCATCATCACAGTCACACAACCATTTAACAATGGCCTTCATTTTTAAATTTTATATTTTTAACACTAAATCTTTTCCATATGCTTATACAAGTATAAGCCTACATTTAATGAAATGAAACCAATCTAAACCGGAAAAATATTCACATAAATGAAATGAATCACCATCCGTCGCATCGTGCGGATACGAAACGAACTAATCGCCGTTCAAATATTATTCATCGCAACGAACTAATCGCCGCCGCTGCATCGCGCGGGTATGCCGCTAGTATATATATATATATATATATATATATATATATATATATATATATATATATATATATATATATATATATATATATATATATATATATATATATATATATATATATATATATATATATATATATACACCATATCATTCTTTATATATTTCTTACCATGTATATGCTCATTTTACACATTTCTCCATGGTTGCTAAGTACTCGTCAAGCAACCACTTATAATCTCGGTTATACATAATCACAAAGCACTCATTATGTGATATGTAAACTTTTCCTCAAATGGACACGAGATTCTCATCTCGATATCGTTTACTACACCTTATACTCACAATTCTCTAGCACATGTAATTTCAATTAATCTTTTATGTGTTCACATATTTTACACATATTGTACAATATGTAGTATCAATAATTAAAACACATGTAACTCATTACAATTAACATTTTAAGTGAAATTACTTACATACCTTGTAGCAAGAAATCTTGTCTCCTCATTAGTTGAACTTGCATACTTTGGATCTCAACTCTTGAGTATACTCGGCTACACTCACATGTTTCAACTCTTAGTTTATACTCAGCTTATGTTCATATTCTTTCTCATCATCAGTTGAAATTTAGCTTCAACCGGGATCTCATCTTATCAGCTCATCATCATCTGGAAATTCGCCATCAGCAGAATCTCATCTCATATTCAACTAACATCTCATAATTAGCTGAATTTCTCGTCTCCTCGTTGGTTGATATCTCTTATCAGTCAAAATCTTGTATCATCATCCAATATTGGTCCAACCGGCTATGACCAATTCATCAACTCGTCCTCATCTGTCTCCATATCTGTATTCACACACAGAATATAACAATAACAAATATGAGATAAAAGTTATAATTAACTCATAAACTAAAATCAGCAGCAGTATCTTTTTCCAAGCATGTGATAGGGGCTCATTCTCACCTCGGTTCAAGTCTAGGACTCTACACTCAAAGACCTAGTTCACTTAAACCATGCTCTGATACCAACTTGTAACACCCGGTTTCTCATACAAAGTACACCCAAAAATTTTCAAACAATTACACATTTAATTGGGTATATTTGCACTCAAACCAAGGATCAAGCTGTTATCATTACAATAATTACACAAAAAGGTCCTTACAAAATAAATTACCAAGTGTTACAATTAAATCTACTTCAGCTAAGGACAGGCTCTAAACTTGTCCGTCTTTCCTTATCACATGCCTTCCCCTATCACAGCTACAAATACCTGCAAAACAACAAAACATTCAAGTGTAAGCTTATAAAGCTTAGTGAGAAATCTCAATCATACTCCACAATCTCTTTTAGTAAACTCTCTTCTCATTCTTCTTCTTGCTAGTCTCATTAGCAATATTCACTCTCTCTAAACTCTGAAACCTGCAAACATATTAGCTTTACAAACACCAGCTAATTAATAGTAATATCAACTCAATAAATAAGTATCTCAACTGATACTACTCATAAACTCAATCCTACATACTCGTATGAACTCATTTCACTATTAATTATGCTCAATAATAACAGTTATCATGGTTGTAGCAATCAAACTCAAAGACTCTTTAAGTCACTCACTCTAGCATATACTCTGATCTTATGCTCAAGTATAGCCTATAACTCGTCTCTTGTTATCCACAATTAACATAATCACTTTAATTCTAAGCTACCGCAATATCAATACAACACACAGATATATGTACAACATATGTATTAACTCAATCTCTATGATTGTCTCAGTCATTCAGTATATTCATTCAAACCAAGTACTCGTATATAACAGTGAATTCTAAACCTTGTTTAACTCATACAACTTAGTTATCTCAATCAATTAACATGTACCATAATTCAATTTAGATATAGTCAAACTATACATAATGAATTATAACTACTCACCTAATATCGGCTTGGTACGTGGAACTCCCAATTTGCGCGTACCAGGCTTCTGTTCGCTAGACTTGGTTATATCACCATAGTCTAAATCAATTCTTCAACATCCACAATCATCTCAATATCATCTATCTCAAAGATATATCAATCAAAAGAGGAAAAAGGAGTGTAAACGGTAAATATCAACTCAATGTTTACCGAAACCCCCAAATTCCGCGATTCTACTCATTCAACCGTAGAAACTCGACAATACTCTCACCAATAACTCTAAAGGCATCCACTAACAATCTACTATCAACATATATAACAATATATAACGAAATCACAAAATCAAAGTTAGGGTTTCAAAAACCCCAAACCGAAGAAATCACTCACCTCGACAAATTAGGAAGCAAGAACGCGTGTACGGGATTAGATCCGCATCTCCCCATGTTTCCCTACGATTCTCCAGCTTCAATTTGACCCAAAATCGCCATTTGGAGCTCTCAAGGTCGAAAAGGAAATGTTTTTCCCATAATGAGCATTTCTGTACATTTAAAGGGTCTGCACGCGTAACACGGTCGTGTAAAATTTAACACGCCCGTGTAATGCTACAGTGCCCGTGTAAAATTTAACACGCCCGTGTAATGCTACAGTAACCAGCAAACACAAAATTACCGTGTATTACACGACCCGTGTAATGCTACAGTAACCAGCAAACACAAAATTACCGTGTATTACACGACCCGTGTAACATTTACACGACCCGTGTAAGCCATTTTTGGCATTTTTAAGGCTCAAACTTCTTCCAAATGGGTTTCTAATCACCCAAACTCATACATCAACTTAACTAATCTTAATCACACCAAGATTAGTACATAAGAAAGGTTTTAACCTCTTCTCCCAAATCAAACAACTCATCACTCAAAGGTAATTATAAAAGATTGCCACACAACTCTTAATAACTCAAAGCTATAATCATACTAATTATAAGGTAATAACTTTACTTACCTTAGTAAGCACCTCAAAATGAAAATGGGTCTTACAAGTTCTTACCCCCTTCAAAAGATTCCGTCCTCGGAATCTCTTGAAACAAATAGGGATATCTTGACCGCAAAATCTTAACGCTCGCCATCATTCTCGTAAGATGATTTCTATAGCCATATTGGCTATCATCATTGCCATGTGGAAAAATACTCACTCCTTCAGGGCACACACTTTTTTTATAGCATCATTGACATCAAGGTATCTCACCTCACTCCTCAAGTGATACTCCAATCACCAACTTCAACTTGTCTCATATAGCCATCTGGAACTCAACTTTCATTTCAAATTTTCTCAAAATGATCTTACTCTCACTCAATAAGAATAATGGTCTCACCGATCTCAAGCTCATTTTCTCTCTCCATTTATTCCTTCAATAACAACACGCTAGTTATTGATTTCTCCGAATTGCACATTCTCATTGTTTAGAGTAGGAGAAACACTCATACAACATAAAAGACACACCTATTCAATTGTCTCACCCATGTTGCATAACTCATCAACACTAGGATGTAAATCCAACAATAATATAATATCAGAAATTATTTCGAGTTTCACTCACATCTCCTCTAATTTGGTAATTTAACCCTCGACCCTTTGGTTATATAATACTCTTTTCAGTTGTGTTATCGATACAACTGATTGCAACTTATCCGAAAGTTCATTCATCTCTGTTTCCACCTCAACACACATATTAGGTTTTTACCCAATATTCAACTAACAATCCTCCACCAAAGTGGCTCCTCTTCATACCAATTTAACAACATACCTCATGTTGTTTCTCTCGATGTACTCACTCATTATATTTTCTCTTATGTGAACAAATCCACATCATATTCTCAATAAATCATTTACTCTATTAAACTCGATAATTTATTGTCAAATAAATTCTCAACACAACCACATATATTCCATCTGACACACTATCAGTAAGGATTTTCTTCTCGTCATTTCTCCCTCGTTATCATCTCAATCTCCAATTCATCATAATGACATAGAATAGGTGATATATACAACACACCGAAATCTCTACACATGCTCAAAATAATATAATTTGACACCGCAATCTCTACAATGGGATCATATCTCATTATCCGATTTACTTATATATATAAAAAAAATAACTCAACATTATTATAGCAAAATCTACTATTCGTCGTCTTATATGAATAATAGTTTTGTCATCTCAACATTCACATATTTATCTCATTGGCAGTAATCGATTTGATTGCTAAGGAACGAATCCTATCAATCACAACCACAATTACTTTCCTCCTCTTTTTAACTCATTACATAATTATACAACTTTATCTCGTGCAACATGTAAGAAATCTCACACATTCTCAACACGACTACATTACAAACATATTTACTCATAGCATCACTTCTCAACAGTATAACTCACTGTATTATCTCACAGTACTTCTGTATTGTTAATCTACCTCTGTTTCGTCCTCTTCTCAACCCGTAGGTTTCAAGCCACACAAGCTTACCGCGACGTTCATATCTATCCGCACGCAAGGATAGTACATGTCTCATTACTCCGCATCATCATAAAGTACATGCCTGTTTACACACAAGCACAACCACTATAGCACCATTCTGCTTCGACTCTTGGTACCTCGTACCATACTTTGGTCTCATCATTCAACACTATCTCACGGTACTTCGGACCGTCCTCTGATCAGATCATGGTACCTCGTACCATTCTCCGATTTGAATCCATCTCCTCTTTGACTCTAGCGAGTCTCCACTACGGTCTCGAGTCATATAGACTCACCGTCACTCCTCCTTTTATTTGAGTCATAACAATTTTCATTACTCCAACCACAAAGTACTTGTTATGTGCTCTCACAAAAATATGTGATCTTAACCTCAACTACTCAATACGTGGCCCCACAGAATATGTGGTCTCCACCACGTTTATTCGCTATGTGGTCCCACAATATATGTAGTCTCAACCACCTTTACTCAATATGTGACCCCACCAAATATGTGGTCTCAATCACCTTTTACTCAATATGTGACCCCACTGAATATGTGGTCTCAATCACATTTACTCAATATGTGACCCCACTGAATATGTGGTCTCAATCACATTTACTCAATATGTGACCCCACTGAATATGTGGTCTCAATCACATTTACTCAATATGTGACCCCACTGAATATGTGGTCTCAATCACATTTACTCAATATGTGACCCCACTGAATATGTGGTCTCGATCACATTTACTCAATATGTGACCCCACTGAATATGTGGTCTCGATCACATTTAGTCAATATGTGACCCCACTGAATATGTGGTCTCGATCACATTTACTCAATATGTGACCCCACTGAATATGTGGTCTCGATCACATTTACTCAATATGTGACCCCACTGAATATGTGGTCTCGATCACATTTACTCAATATGTGACCCCACTGAATATGTGGTCTCAATCACATTTATTAGGTAATTAACCCAATCTCTAGGCCAATTAGGCCTACTTGAACCACTCTAGGTTCTCTCAATTATAACCACAAGGTACTCTTTATGTGGTTACTCGAGTGTCCTCTGACAACTCTGTCACAAATATCTCATTATGTGATAACTCTAAACTACACAATTCATCTCTCAGCATGTCAACTCATAATCAGTTATTGTGTGCAATCAACTACATACTCATTGTCTTTCTCAACTCATACTCTTTTAGCTATCTCAACCATTCATTATGATCATTCATAAGTACTAGTTATGTGGCCCCACAGAACATGTGGTCTCAACCACACAATACTTGTACACAGAATTCTCGTCACATCTGTGAAACAACAAGCAATATATATATATATATATATATATATATATATATATATATATATATATATATATATATATATATATATATATATATATATATATATATATATATATATATATATATATATATATATATATATATATATATATATATATATATATATATATATATATACGATAATACATATATAATATGTACAAGCTTACAATGCATCAATGTCTTAATATTTTAAGAGGTACAATTTGTTAAGCTTACTTAATAAAAATCTGATACAAATATCTAGGAATGAAAAATTAGGCGGGCTTTTGAAAATCTTGAAAATTTGAACAAAAGTCTATAGAAAAGCCTGGAATTACGCTACAATCAAGTACAATTGAGCGCCCTTTACCCCAATAAATACCCTAGCCTCCTCTACTCTCAAACCGATAACCCTTCTCTAACGAACTGATTTTGAAATACTCCTTTTCTCTCTCTCTACATGAAACCTGATTTTGAAATACTCCCTTTCCTCCCATGGCTTCTTTCTCTCACGTCGGCCTCCTCCCTCTCTCAAGTCGGATTGCAGATCCGTGGCCCTAGACATCGCACCACCTTTGCACGATCGTATAAACGCGAGTGAGTGTAGTCTTCTCTTCCGACGATGCCTCTGATAGCCGGCTTCGCCGCTTCTCTTACGACCGGCGGTAGCAATGCGTCAATTTGCAGCAAATAACTCGACAACGGCCTTCTCAACAACCGTCACCGTCTTCTCTTCCGGTCGGTCGCATCCTCTCGACAGCAAGTATTATCTATTCTTTATTTCTGTCGAATTGGGTATTTTTCTGTGAAAGGGTATTACCCATTCTTTATTTTGCTGGCCTTCTCATCAACCGTCGTCGTCTTCCAGGTAGTTCATATGTATTTAAGATTTGAATATACGTATGTGCAAGAATCATCCAAGAAACACTAGACACCTCATAGAACTTTTAATTAAACCTAACCATTATACCGTGCAAGAATCATCCAAGAATCAGAACTAGGTAAGCTTATATATATATGTTTATAAACCTAAATATTGACTCATTGTTACATGCTGATTTGACCGATTTGTTATTATCATTAAATAAATTTTCAATTTTGTTTTTTAGATTCAGCAGAAGAGGGGAAAATTTGAAGGAGAGTGAGGTATGGATTCTATAAGTACAGGGTTTGGATTTCTTTGCTACATTGCCCCAAATCTCCAAACTCTCAGGTCTCTTTTTATGTTTTGGTTCTCAGTCTCAGGTTCCATCCGATGAATGACATCCAGATCATCACAATGGTTCTTCCAAGGTATGATGCTTAAGTACTAAATACAAGAACAATAACAATATATTTCCATTTATTTCATTATTATAGATGTAAGAACAAGAACAATAACAATATAGTTTCATATTAAGCATGCTTTTTTAGTTTAGTTGATAGTTATTTATTGTAATATTTTTTGATTTGGTTGTTTCTTTGTTTAACCCCCCTTCAAGTTCTCAGGCAAAGATTTATAAGTTTGTAAGGAAAGGTCTTACTCTGTACCAGGTTGGTGTTGGTTCAGATGGCTTTGCTCAGGTGAACAACAACAAATTTCCTATCATTCTCCATTCTTGAAGTTTCAGTTTGATTACTTATTTTAATTGAAACTTGGTTTTAGTTTCACTAGAAATACGAATTGTGCTGTAAATAACTATTTTTTAATTAAAAGAATTGTTATCATTTTTGCTAATAAAAAGAATTGTTATCATTTTTGACATTATTACTTTCAGGAATTGTAACTGCTAATAAAAAGAATTGTTATCATTTTTGCCAAACAACAACTGGTACTATTCTATTATTATTAAATCATAATTTACCCTTCAGGTTTTGTGGCCATTTCTGTTACCTAATTGCTCCAACCTTGGCTTTAATTTGTGTAGATAATATGCAAATAGGTTGTCGTAACTTTAATCAAATGCAACAAATAGCAATGTACTTTGGTTTAAAACCAAAGTAGAATAGGAGTTCCTGGAAATTTGTGGTAATGTGTGACTATGTGTGTGTGCACATAATATTGGCAAAAGAGGTGGAATTGGACGATTATACCCCTGTCCATCTTTCACAAGTATTAAGAAGGTGCAGTAAAAGGACACGATTATAGCCATGGGTAAAAAGAACACTATGATCAAGATAGGAGAAGAATTTTACCCTCAAATTGTAATGGACTCACTGATTCTCAATTTTGTATTTGGCTTTGACCATCTCTTCATTTTTTTAGTTTGTGAATGGCAGTCTATGTTTTGTTGATTGAAAACATTTCAAAATTTTGTAATGTAAGTGTATATATATTTTTCTAAACAATGTTTAATATTCTATAAAATATTTGTGAAGTTTGGGTTTGATTGCCAAAATTAAGCAATAAAATCCAAATGCCATTGAAGCAAATTACCACTTTTTTATTGTGTTTGACATCTTTCTTTTGATAAATTTTCTGTGTTTGTTGAAGTTAACCGGGCAAACATACCCTTAGTGTTGTTTTTTGATTGTTTTTATAGACTAAAATTTTGGTGTGGGGAATAGCAAGGGAGTTATGTGTGTATACTATTAATTTAATTTGTTCATCTTTACCATTTCCTCAATGGTTTCAAGATGTTTGGTCCTTGAAGTTCATACACAGGAAACTCAACTCTCTTTTCCACTTGTATAAAAGTCTTAAATACGTAAGATAATTCAAATAATCATTAATTATTGTTGTTTAAGAATAGAATAATAAAACAAATCAGAATTTTGCCTTTTAATTCAACGATCCCACGTGTGGAGCATAATATGGGGAGTAGAGAGATAAACATATTATCACCATCATCACAGTCACACAACCATTTAACAATGGCCTTCATTTTTAAATTTTATATTTTTAACACTAAATCTTTTCCATATGCTTATACAAGTATAAGCCTACATTTAATGAAATGAAACCAATCTAAACCGGAAAAATATTCACATAAATGAAATGAATCACCATCCGTCGCATCGTGCAGATACGAAACGAACTAATCGCCGTTCAAATATTATTCATCGCAACGAACTAATCACCGCCGCTGCATATATATATATATATATATATATATATATATATATATATATATATATATATATATATATATATATATATATATATATATATATATATATATATATATATATATATATATATATATATATATATATATATATATACACACCATATCATTCTTTATATATTTCTTACCATGTATATGCTCATTTTACACATTTCTCCATGGTTGCTAAGTACTCGTCAAGCAACCACTTATAATCTCGGTTATACATAATCACAAAGCACTCATTATGTGATATGTAAACTTTTCCTCAAATGGACACGAGATTCTCATCTCGATATCGTTTACTACACCTTATACTCACAATTCTCTAGCACATGTAATTTCAATTAATCTTTTATGTGTTCACATATTTTACACATATTGTACAATATGTAGTATCAATAATTAAAACACATGTAACTCATTACAATTAACATTTTAAGTGAAATTACTTACATACCTTGTAGCAAGAAATCTTGTCTCCTCATTAGTTGAACTTGCATACTTTGGATCTCAACTCTTGAGTATACTCGGCTACACTCACATGTTTCAACTCTTAGTTTATACTCAGCTTATGTTCATATTCTTTCTCATCATCAGTTGAAATTTAGCTTCAACCGGGATCTCATCTTATCAGCTCATCATCATCTGGAAATTCGCCATCAGCAGAATCTCATCTCATATTCAACTAACATCTCATAATTAGCTGAATTTCTCGTCTCCTCGTTGGTTGATATCTCTTATCAGTCAAAATCTTGTATCATCATCCAATATTGGTCCAACCGGCTATGACCAATTCATCAACTCGTCCTCATCTGTCTCCATATCTGTATTCACACACAGAATATAACAATAACAAATATGAGATAAAAGTTATAATTAACTCATAAACTAAAATCAGCAGCAGTATCTTTTTCCAAGCATGTGATAGGGGCTCATTCTCACCTCGGTTCAAGTCTAAGACTCTACACTCAAAGACCTAGTTCACTTAAACCATGCTCTGATACCAACTTGTAACACCCGGTTTCTCATACAAAGTACACCCAAAAATTTTCAAACAATTACACATTTAATTGGGTATATTTGCACTCAAACCAAGGATCAAGTTGTTATCATTACAATAATTACACAAAAAGGTCCTTACAAAATAAATTACCAAGTGTTACAATTAAATCTACTTCAGCTAAGGACAGGCTCTAAACTTGTCCGTCTTTCCTTATCACATGCCTTCCCCTATCACAGCTACAAATACCTGCAAATCAACACAACATTCAAGTGTAAGCTTATAAAGCTTAGTGAGAAATCTCAATCATACTCCACAATCTCTTTTAGTAAACTCTCTTCTCATTCTTCTTCTTGCTAGTCTCATTAGCAATATTCACTCTCTCTAAACTCTGAAACCTGCAAACATATTAGCTTTACAAACACCAGCTAATTAATAGTAATATCAACTCAATAAATAAGTATCTCAACTGATACTACTCATAAACTCAATCCTACATACTCGTATGAACTCATTTCACTATTAATTATGCTCAATAATAACAGTTATCATGGTTGTAGCAATCAAACTCAAAGACTCTTTAAGTCACTCACTCTAGCATATACTCTGATCTTATGCTCAAGTATAGCCTATAACTCGTCTCTTGTTATCCACAATTAACATAATCACTTTAATTCTAAGCTACCGCAATATCAATACAACACACAGATATATGTATAACATATGTATTAACTCAATCTCTATGATTGTCTCAGTCATTCAGTATATTCATTCAAACCAAGTACTCGTATATAACAGTGAATTCTAAACCTTGTTTAACTCATACAACTTAGTTATCTCAATCAATTAACATGTACCATAATTCAATTTAGATATAGTCAAACTATACATAATGAATTATAACTACTCACCTAATATCGGCTTGGTACGTAGAACTCCCAATTTGCGCGTACCAGGCTTCTGTTCGCTAGACTTGGTTTAATCACCATAGTCTAAATCAATTCTTCAACATCCACAATCATCTCAATATCATCTATCTCAAAGATATATCAATCAAAAGAGGAAAAAGGAGTGTAAACGGTAAATATCAACTCAATGTTTACCGAAACCCCCAAATTCCGCGATTCTACTCATTCAACCGTAGAAACTCGACAATACTCTCACCAATAACTCTAAAGGCATCCACTAACAATCTACTATCAACATATATAACAATATATAACGAAATCACAAAATCAAAGTTAGGGTTTCAAAAACCCCAAACCGAAGAAATCACTCACCTCGACAAATTAGGAAGCAAGAACGCGTGTACGGGATTAGATCCGCATCTCCCCATGTTTCCCTACGATTCTCCAGCTTCAATTTGACCCAAAATCGCCATTTGGAGCTCTCAAGGTCGAAAAGGAAATGTTTTTCCCGTAATGAGCATTTCTGCACATTTAAAGGGTCTGCACGCGTAACACGGTCGTGTAAAATTTAACACGCCCGTGTAATGCTACAGTGCCCGTGTAAAATTTAACACGCCCGTGTAATGCTACAGTAACCAGCAAACACAAAATTACCGTGTATTACACGACCCGTGTAACATTTACACGACCCGTGTAATGCTACAGTAACCAGCAAACACAAAATTACCGTGTATTACACGACCCGTGTAACATTTACACGACCCGTGTAAGCCATTTTTGGCATTTTTAAGGCTCAAACTTCTTCCAAATGGGTTTCTAATCACCCAAACTCATACATCAACTTAACTAATCTTAATCACACCAAGATTAGTACATAAGAAAGGTTTTAACCTCTTCTCCCAAATCAAACAACTCATCACTCAAAGGTAATTATAAAAGATTGCCACACAACTCTTAATAACTCAAAGCTATAATCATACTAATTATAAGGTAATAACTTTACTTACCTTAGTAAGCACCTCAAAATGAAAATGGGTCTTACACGTAGCACGGCCCGTGTAGATTCAACACGGCCCGTGTAATTCCACAATAATTCTTCTGTATGTACAGCACGACCCGTGTTCATTGAACACGGCTCGTGTGTTCTCAATTTTTACCCACTGTATGCGACTGTAATCCCAACACGACCCGTGTCCCTCAAACACGACCCGTGTTGATGCTGCAGAAACCAAAAATTGTTTCTAATACTCTTTGTAATATCCAACTTCTCCTAGATGGGTTTCTATCCATCCTAACTCATATCAAGCAGTCGTCATGTGATATGTAAACCTTACCTCAAGCGGACACGAGATTCTCATCTCAATGCCGGTTACTAAACTTTATAACCACATTTCTCTAACACATGTAATTTCAATTGATCTTTTATGTGTCCAAACATTTCACACATACTCTACTACATGTATTATCCACAATTAAACACATATAACTCGTTACAACTACCGTTTTAAGTAAATTACTGACATACCTCATAGCAACAAAATCTTGTTTTCTCATTAGCTGAAACTTGCATACCACGAATCTCAACTCTCGAGTGTACTCGGCTACACTCACATGTCTCAACTTTTAGCTCATGCTCAGCTTATACTCATACTCTTCCTCATCATTAGTTGGAATTTCGCCTCAACCCGGATCTTATCTCATCATCATTTTGAATCTCGTCATTAGCCGGAATCTCATCTCAATTAGTATCTCATCTCGTATTCAGTTGACATCTCATTATCAACTGAAATTCTTGTCTTCTCATTAGTTGATATCTCATATCAACCAAAATCTCATCTCATCATCCTCTGTAAGTCCAACCGACTGTGACCAATTTCTCAACTCATTCTTCATCTGACTCAATACCTGTATTCACATACAGAATATAACAAATAATAAATATAACAAAAGAGTTATACTCAACTCATACTCTAACATCTGCAGCAGTATCTTTTCCAAGCATGTGATAGGGGCTCTCTCCTTCTTGGTTCAAGTCTAGGACTCTATACTCAAAGACCTAGTTCACTTAAATCATGCTCTGATACCAACTTGTAACACCCGGTTTCTCATGAAAAGTACACGTAAAATTTTGCAAACAATTATACATTAGAAATGGGTATACTTGCACTCAACCCAGGAAAACAAGATGTTATCAAACATTAATTACACAAAAGGTCCTTACAAATTTGACCATGCATTACAAATAAACCTAACACAACTAAAGGACAGGCTCTAAGCTTGTCCATCTCTCTTTATTACATACCTTCCCCTATCACAGCTATAGATACCTGCAAAACAACATAACACTCAAGTGTAAGCTTATAAAGCTTAGTGAGTAATCTCAATTAACTTTCACAATCTTTCTCAATAACCATCCTCATCTTCCTCTCTTGCTATTCTCATTAGCAAGATCCATCTTCTCTTAATTCAGAAACCTGTAAACATATTAGCTTAACAAACACCAGCTAACTGTTAGTATCATCAACTCAATTATAAGTATCACTACTGACACTACTCATAAACTCAATCAAACACACTCGTATATACTCATTTCACAATTTGTTATACTAAATTATAACAATCCTCATGATTGTAGTAGTCAAACTCAAAGACTCTTTAACTCACTCCCTCTAGCATATACTCTACTCTTATACTCAAATTTAAGTTGTAACTCGTCTCTTGTTATCCACAAATAACAGAACTACTATAACTCTAAGCCACATCAATATCAACACAACACACACATATATGTATAACATATATATATATATATATATATATATATATATATATATATATATATATATATATATATATATATATATATATATATATATATATATATATATATATATATATATATATATATATATATATATATATATATATACAACAAGGTATAACTCTTACTCAATTATCCGGAAGTACTCACCTGATATCGATTTAGTATGTGGAACCCTCAATTTACACGTATCGGGCTCCTATTCGCTAGACTTGGTTATATTACCATAGGCTAATTCCATTCTCCAACATCCACAATCATCTCAATAACATCTATCTCAAAGATGTATAAATTAAAGAGGAAAAAGGAGTATAAACGGTAAATATCAACTCTATATTTACCGAAACCCCCAAATCCACGGTTTTACTCATTCAATCGTAGAAACTCAACAATAATCACACCAATTACTCTAAAGGTATCTACTAACAACCTACTAGCAACATATATAACAATATACAGCAAAATCATGAAGATTAAAAACTAGGGTTTAAAACCCCCAAAACCGAGAGATACTCACCTCAACGAATTAGGAAGCAAGAACACGTTTACGGGGTTAGATTCATGCTTCAATATGTTTCCCCATGAACCTCCAGGCTTCATTTCACTCAAAATCGCCATTTGAAGCTCTCAAAATCGAAAATGAAATGTTTTCCTTGAAATGGGTTTGCTGCACATTTAAAGGGTTATGCACGCGTAACACGGCCCGGGTTGGATAAACCCGGCCCGGGTTTTTCCACAATAAAAATCCTCTGTTTGCCTCTGTTGACAAAACATGGTCCGGGTTCATAGAACACAACCCGTGTTTATCCTACTAAATGCTTTCTGAAGTTGATCTGCAGGAAACACGGCCCGTGTTAGTAGAACACGGCCCGTGTCAGCTACAAAATGCCCAAAACAGCCCTAACA
Source organism: Cichorium intybus (assembly GCA_023525715.1). Taxonomy (NCBI): domain Eukaryota; kingdom Viridiplantae; phylum Streptophyta; class Magnoliopsida; order Asterales; family Asteraceae; genus Cichorium; species Cichorium intybus. The sequence goes on from CM042010.1 coordinate 6,904,540, forward strand.
ATCCTTTACACGACCCGTGTGACTTGGACACGACCCGTGTACTCTATTTTAGCAATTTTTAAGGCTCAAACTTCTTCCAAATGGGTTTTTAATCACCCAAACTCATACATCAACTTAACTAATCTTAATCACACCAAGATTAGTGCATAAGAAAGGTTTTAACCTCTTCTCATTAATCAAACAACTCATAACCCAAAGGTAATAACTCTGCTTACCTTAGTAAGCATCTTAAAATGAAAATGGGTCTTATACAAGTGGCGCCAAATGAGATTGTCTCTTATTATAGTACGGATAGCATTACTTCATACGGACGGCAAATGTCAGATCTTGAAGTATTATATTCGGAGGAATATTTAAATACCTTAAATTTTCCGTGTTTGCCATCACACTGTTTGCATTTAAAGAAAAATGCTCCCATCCTTTTGTTGCGAAATTTGAATCAAAAAGACGGATTATGTAACGGGACGAGACTTATAGTAACAAGATTGTTACCTTCATTGATAGAGGCTATCATTATGACTGGAACTTCAATTGGGAAGCGTGTACAGTTGCCAAGAATAAAGTTAATTCACAAGGATCCGAAGCTTCCATTTGTTGTTATTTGCCAATACCTGTTTTTAGTCACGGTCAATTATACGTTGCATTATCAAGTGCAACCGCACTAGATTCCATAAGGATTTTGGTTCTTGATGAAAATAAAGAACCATGTAGATACACAAAGAATATTGTTTTCAAAGATTTTCTTACATATATAGATAATTTAACAACAAATTCATAAAAATATATATACATTCATATACATATATTATCATAGAAACAAAAAATTAATGCACACTATCATATGTAATTTTCTACATAATGTATAGAAAGATATAATTACTTTTTGACAGTTGCAGATGACGAAAATCTCTGAGTTAAAGAATGGATGTATTGGCTCACCACTACAGGTTCGGATCGTTCGAAGATGGATTCCCCATTACAGAAAGTATGAAACTTGGTATCTCGCTGTTGACCAAAGTGTAAGTATTTTTTTAATTTTTATTTTTGCCTTATATAAAAATTATGATACTTTTGCTTATAAAAACATAACTTAAGCAGGGTGATGCAATAACAATTCTCGGGCAGAATGATGGACATAAATTCTTGGAATCGGCGATACATCTATCTAAATGTTATGAAATTGAGAAATACTCATGTTCTGAAACACCACGACATCAACGAATCTTGAGAAATCCAACAATTCTGAATCTTGGACCGGCCTTAAAAATAACTCCTCTTCAGGATATAGAAGATATCCCAAAAACATGGTTTGATTTTGTACCTATTGAAAGTCTCTACAGTTTTATCGATTGACCAGATTATTATCCAGGTAAATACGATAGATATTATAGTTAAATAAAGGTGTTACATTATCTATTACTTAAGTTTGCATGTTATCTTTCTTTCTTATATATGTTGTTGGAAATTTTAGAAATAAAACATCAAGCAACAAAAAAGATGGCGATCCACTATTATACCTCACATTAACTGATCACATGTAAGAAATACAAAAATTATGAAACATAAATTATATGATGTAACAATTAAGATTAATAAATTTTCTATGTTTATATATACAGGGGTCAGGAAGTTGTTGCGACACTTTGGAAAGAATGCATACAAAATGAGGAAAAACTTGACCAAGCCTTGATGTCCATTGTTGCGCCTGGAACACCTGTTGCAATAACAAACGTTAAACCAACAGTATATGGAGGTTATTAACCATATATTTTGATTTAAAAGATACATTTATTTAAATATGATAATGATACCTAAATCATTGTTGATTGAAGTTTTTTCATCATATTAAACTATAGGTCGGATAAGAGTATCCTCAACAGATGCAACACATATTGTCTTCAGTCCTCCACTTGCTGCAGAATTCTCTCCGACTGGGCAAAAGGTAGAAGTGAACAAGTCACTTAGTCTTACAACAACATATCCATGTATGACTATTGAGGAGCTACTGACGAAAACATACTCCTACTTGGTGGTAAGTAACAAAAGTTTTATAAAAGTACATTCTCCCAATATTTTTTAAAATAATTATCATATGTTTTTACAGGGAAAAACAATTTGTGTGGAATCAAGAATTACTGATTTTGATAGTGAAGACAGTTTGTTTATTTCAACATGTGACAAATGCAGAGTAAGAATTCCGATGCAGGGTAAAACATGGTTTTGTGTTTCTCATGGAAGTATTCAGAATCCTGTGTTTTTGTAAGTATAAACTCTTATAAGAATATATTGTCTTATTTAATAAGAAATTATATAGTTAAATGTATCTATATAACAGTTTCAGTTTACATGCAATTTTGGATGATGGAACATAAAGCATTAAAGTGATGCTCACTGATGCTTTTATGAAGAAACTAACAGGAAAAACATGTGAGAATTTTGTTTTGGTGGATGGATATGGCGATCGTAAGGTGATACCACCTAAATTAGAAAGACAGAAGACAAGAGTATTGAAGTTATATCTTGAAATGACTAAAAAGTCCAGTACAAATAAAGTGAATTTTGTTGTTATTGACTTGGTTTATGAACACATAGACACTAACCCAAAGAAACTATTGATCACATCCGGAAAAGATTCCGAATCAGTGATATCCCCTGCAACATCACCAACAACAACATCACCAACAACAAACCCACCACCATCTACACCAGCAACGGATACCCCTCAAAAGTTTGTTCCATCAACGGGCATGACTCAAAAGAAACCTCAAACTTCAGTAGCAAAGCATTTGGTGTTTGATAACACAGGTACACATATATATATGAAAACTATTATATAGATAAAATCTAACACATTAAATTTTTACATGCCAGATGACATCGATGTTGTGAATCCCACTAAACGCAATCGTTACAAGGAGTAAAACCAAACTTGTTGACCGATCTTTTGATGCGTTACCAAGAACAGTAGTGTCTTTTGCATATATAAAAGTCAATGTAACTAGATTCAATGATGACAAGAAACATTGTGTGTTTTGTTGATCCGAAAAGAAAACTAAAAATTTCGGATCTCTGGGGTGTGTTAAAATATGCAAAATGGATCATATTTAAAGGGTTTGGCACAAACAATCATATCTTTTATACATGTAAACTAGATGGTGACAATAGTAATATGGTTAGTTAAACTTCTTAGAAAATAGTAGATTTAAACACTTGATATAAGTAGTAGCAACATGTGTGCAAGTTTCTTAAAATGCTTAAAAGAAATTGTCTTAATCATGATTCCTTTTATTTACTATTCCTTATTCCTTTATATATAAATTCTCATCAACATTGTCTATAAACGTATGAAACACAAAATAATAAATAACAAAAGTAATGTTCACCTAATATAAGCAGTTATAGCATCTAAAACCTAGAAAACACAAAACAATAAAGAACAAAAGTAAATAACACAAATTATATACAAACAAACGAAAATGTTACAACAATCACTTCAAATTTAAATGTTTTCATAAAGTCCGTATATAAAACAACAACAGATATCACATGTTGTATACAAACAAAAACCCCTCTTACACATAAGATTTCAAGTTTCAAAGTTCTGATACAATCCATAAATATTTAAACATTCCTTTAAACTGAAGACGATTTTCACCAAACATTCTATATAAACTAACGGAAGTGTCATTCGAAGCAACAATCAAAACTATTGAACACCATCAATTACCATTAACAATCATATAGAAGGAGTATGGCTTCCCCCTTCTTTTCCAATCAACAATGAAAATCATAATGCAAATAAATTCGTTGAAGAACAAAGAAAGGAGATCGACAGGTTATATCAACAAATTAGTATTCCCACTGATTTTATGCACAATACTACAACAGATAACCACGAGATAGTTGGAAAGGTTATTGAAGCTCTACAACAAGGTGTCGATGCAACTACGATAGAAGTCTCACTTAAAGGTGCAAGGGAATTGAAAGATAATCTTACAACACAGATAAATGATTGCATCCAACAAATGATGTTCATACGAAAAGGTCAATAAAGTATTAGAAACTATCAACGACAAGTAAATAGTTTATGAATTTCATAATGCACTTGAATTGTTGTTTGTGAACTCTACAAAAAAATCTCTGTATCTTTTAGTTTTCTATATCTAGATGCAACCTTCTTTTAGAAATTTAATACAACATGTTTTTGTTTTCTAACAGTATGTCACATACAAATTTTTAAATTTACACTATGTTATCGTTAGAAGAATACTATGTATAAAGACATCTATGAAAAGATTTGCACAAACCACACAATGTTATCGTTAGAAGAATACTATGTATAAAGACATCTATGAAAAGATTTTGTATAAAGACATCTATGAAAAGATTTGCAGAAACCAGTTAATCTTATAAATTAAAACAACTGAGTATAAAGTTCATTAATAAAATATTTATATCTAGCACTTTTATCAAAAAAGGGAAACAATATGTAAATAGAATGATAACTGGTTTTAAATGACACATTGATGAAGTTATATTCAAAGTATACAGTTTAATAACAATATATTAAAGGTAAATAAATTAAGGGATTAAACTTGTAAAAACGACAATATTTTTCCTTATATTCTAAATTAGTTTTAATATATAAAAACAGCTTTTTTAATTCACAATATATGTGATTACTTTCCTTATTTTCACACTTTTAATTTTATATTATAGCTTTATTACGTAAAAACCTTAATATTGGAAAACTTAATGGCTTCATTAGCGATAACTTTGTGATTTTCTCTCCATTGTCAGTTTATTGTTGTAAAAATTGAAGGTTATTATACTAATATTAAGTCACCGACTACATTTAAGAAGGTGTCAATGCAAGCACCATCAATAATCACAATTTTTGGCAAATAAGAAACGTTTTGCAATTTTTTTGTAATTTTTTCTCTATTGTCAATAAAATCGTATTTTTCTTTAGGTAATACATTTATGGGCTTATACTTATAGCATTCCCTGTTAATGAGAAAATACATTGAAACTAAATATATTAAACGGTTAATGTTGTAAATATTGAAGCTTATTACGTTAATATTAAAAGATTACTGTCATAAAAAAGATAATATTTTTAATTACATTTTTAATTACTTATAATATAAAAAAACGTTTCTTATTTGCCAGTAAATGTAACTATTGGTGGTATTTTTAGCTTTCTAATTTTATATCACAGGTTTATTAAATAAAAAACTTAATAATGTTAAACTTAATGACTTCAGAGACATATCGGATAAAATTAATAATTTATGTGAAAAAAAATAACATCGTTTTTATAAAAAAGATGGAAAAGTTAGTAATTTTATATACATGTATACGAACGATATGGCAAAAAAAAACCACATAGAAAACAAAATGGCAGTAAAGGACTTTAATGTTCGTATTAATTACCATCGATAACAATTTTTTTTTGGAACCAGCGAATAGATATGGTTTCGCCTGAGGGTAATCAGTCCCGCAACCCAGGACGGTTGGCGATTACCTAAGGCGCAAAGGCCTTTCCCCTCCACCTAATTCGCCTTTCCAGGAAAATCCCCCACATGGGGTTAGTCGGAGTCGAACTCCAGACCTCCCACCACATGGGTATATAACCCGGGTGCATCCACCCAGCTAGGCTGGGTTTCACTTGCACCATCAATAACAATTAATACGTCTTCTCACTTCAGAAACATTAATTACCGTAATAATCACAGGTTGAATTCACTACCCCCAAAATGATCTTTCTAGATCAAATATGATTATATAAAGACTTAGAATCCCTTCGTATCACCTATAGCTTCCTCACCAAGAAAATGAAAGGTAAAGATTTCGAGTCGCTGCTCCACACCTTGATCCACAAAACGGAAAACAATCGTAAACTCCTCATCGACTTGCAACAAAAGCTAGAAGCGGATTATGCTATCAGGAAGGAATTCTTTGAAGATTTGGAAACTAAGCCAAGATACATGAACTTCGTCCAGGCGGAGAGAGTCATGAATGAAACAAAAGTCAACGCTGCAAAGATGATGGACCTGCTGTACGACATGCATGAACTGTTAACACAAGAAGCCAATGGGTACAAAGAAAAACTGAAACTCATTGAATATGAGTTTGAGTTTCAGAAGTAGATATGAAAGCTTTAAGGGGCGTTGAAGGGGTGAAGAGAGGTTTTTGGGTTGTGTTATGTTTTGGTTGTTGATTTTGGAAGTCTTTTTCTTTTGATCGTAAGTTTCTTGTCAAAATAAGGGACTAAATTTATCCATGGTACCAATGGACTAATCTCGATCGTCGGAATCAAAATCATCAACGGCCAAAATATAGGTTGTAAATTTCTTACGTCGACGCACATGTAGAGGATTATAATAAAAAACCCACTTCATTTTTTTTTTCGACATTATTCTTTTTCAAAAATAAAAACCGAATATACCAAAATTCATAATTTTTTGTCCTCTACAAATAGACATCCATATTGATATACAAAAAATAATCTTTTTTTATAAGTACAGCTCGTCTAGATTCATAATGTGAATCTGAACTGCAAAAATTTAATTATGGGTAATAATTTTACTTTTAAAACTTTTACTACTTCAATATTATAACCATTTATAAGTAATGTACTTGATTCACAAGTTGATTTACTCATATTTACACGAAAATTTACTTATATTCACATATCAATATCATATATTATTGAGAATTTTATTATAAGTTTTTTACTACTTCAACATTTTAACCATTTATAATAAATTTACTCTGAGTCACAATTGAATTTACTTACATTCACACAACAATTTACTCAGATGCACATATCAATATCATATGGTATTTTAAATATAATTTGTAATATGAATATGATTAATTTAGTTAAGAAAATTTTAACACTTCAACATTTTAATCATTTATAATGAATTTACTATGATTCATAAGTTAATTTCATTCACATTTACACAAAAATTATTCAGAGTCATTTGACAATATCATATGTCATTGTGAATGCCAACAGAGAATAACATAATAACAGTTCATATTCACATGTGAATCTGAATTGTAAAAATTTGAATATGAGTAATTATTTTACTTTTAAAACTTTTACTATTTCAATATTATAACAATTTATAAGTAATATACTTGATTCACAAATGGATTTACTCATATTTACACGAAAACTTATTCATATTCATAGATCAAAATCATATAGTATTGAGAAGTTACTTAATAGTTTTTTACTACTTCAATATTGTAACCATTTATAATGATTTTACTCTCATTCACAATATAAATTATTTACATTCACACAACAATTTACTCAGATTCATATATCAATATCATATGGTATTTTAAATATACTCCGAAATATGAATATGATTTAGTTAGAAAATTTTTAACAATTAAACATTTTAATCATTTATAATGAATTTACTATGATTCATAAGTTAGTTTCATTCACATTTACACAAAAATTATTCAGATTCATTTAACAATATCATATGTCATTGTGAATGCCAACAGAGAATAACATAATAACAGTTCATATTCACATGTGAATCTGAACTGTAAAAATTTGAATATGAGTAATTATTTTACTTTTAAAACTTTTACTATTTTAATATTATAAACATTTATAAGTAATATACTTGATTCACAAATGGATTTACTCATATTTACACGAAAACTTATTCATATTCATATATCAAAATCATATAGTATTGAGAAGTTACTTAATAGTTTTTTACTACTTCAATATTGTAACCATTTATAATGATTTTACTCTCATTCACAATATAAATTATTTACATTCACACAACAATTTACTCAGATTCATATATCAATATCATATGGTATTTTAAATATACTCCGAAATATGAATATTATTAATTTCGTTAGAAAATTTTTAACAATTCAACATTTTAATCATTTATAATAAATATAATATGATTTATAAGTTAATTCCATTCATATTCACACAAAAATTTATTCAAATTCACATGACAATATCATATGTCATTGTGTATGTCAACATTGAACAAAATAACAGTTCAGATTCACATGTGAATCTCAACTAGCGAAAATTTCAAAAAAAAATCATTTTTTGTATATCAATATGGATCTCTATTTGTAGAGGATAAAAAGTTATAAATTTTCATATATTCAGATTTTTTTTTGATAAAAATTAAGCCCTAAAAATTAAAAAAACGAAAAAAACGAAGTGGGTTTTTTTATAATCCGGTAAATGCAAGTCCACCGTAAATTGTATAATTGTGTGGCTGACATTAGTCCCTTGGTACCATGGTTTATATTAGTCCCTTGTTGAACTTTATATATATATATATATATATATATATATATATATATATATATATATATATATATATATATATATATATATATATATATATATATATATATATATATATATATATATATATATCATGCGTAAGATCCTAAATCCTAACTTCTAATTTCATCATTATATACACATGCAGAAACTTAAAATATTGACAGAAATAATATTTCTACCTAAATACTATGATATATTTTGTTAATACACTCTCACCCCATCGTAAAAACACTTACAATAAATATAAATTGTAACAGATAAGAACAATAAGTATCTAAAAAAGTATACGACGCAAAGACCACAACATAAGATGTAATAGAAATATATAAAGCCTAAACTATTACAAGCAATAAACTCAAAAACAAAGACCATTTTTGTTAAAAAGAATTTATGGAGGCCAATTTTCAGAGAAACTTAAAAAATTCACCAAATACGTTAAAAAATTGCAAACACGAAAAAATTATGTTAAACCAATACAAAGAGGAACCAATTTGGTTAAAAAAATTCCAATATGAACCTAAATTGTAAACAAAAAAACGACAATCTCATAATAAACTTTACTATTGTTACTATCACATACTAAGAAACTCCAAAGACAAATGAATTTTATAAAAAAATTTCACATATAAAGAATTTCTTTAAATAACGACTGTGAAGACCAAAAGGATATAACTGTTAATCAACAGAATTTATAAAGCATATTAACTCATGAAAATACGTTGCTACTAAACATTAAACCTACCAATGGAGATATTACATACATACTAAAGTCAATGAACCCAAAAAAAGGGACCATTCTTATTAAGAAAATTTCATATGGACTGATTTTGAGAGGAAATTTTAAAATGGACCAATTATGTTAAAAAATTCTAAACAGGCAGAAATTATATTAAAATCATAGAAACAAAGACGAATAAACATGAATTACAAAGTCATTGCTATTGAACATCAAATTAACCAAGAACACCATTATAAACACATAAAAAATTGCTTCATTCTATTATTTCATATTAAACCCAAAATTCCAAATAAATAACAACATTGGTAAAAAAAAGAATAACACAAACAAATGCAATTAAAAAGTTACAATGTTCCCATTATCCAGCAACCACAACATTTGATGTTTAGTAATAACCATAAGAAGAAGACACATGAGATCCAATATTCAATTTCATGTAAACATCACAGCATCAAATCCGATTAACATCTGAATACCAATATGATATTGCCTCATTTATACATATATTTCGGGCAATATCGAGTTCCTAAACATGTGTTTATGGTATGATATCAAGATAAAAGGTACTTATACGTTTAAATTACCAAAACACGGGAAAAATGGCTTTGCAGGTAAAGAAGGAGCTGAATACGAGCCTAAAAATGAACAAAATAAGTAAACTGACCTTGCGGAAAGAAAAGAGCTAAATACAGAGACTTATGTGCGAGAAACAATGAAAGAAGCCCAACAGGAGTCAAATCGCGACCCGATCTCCTTATGGATCGCGACCCGATCTGCTGACAAGCTAGTGACGATTTGCTGACAAAAAGATCACGACACGTAGAAGAGATGGCGACTCAACGAGATCGCGACCCGATCACCATGTGGATCGCGACCCGACCCACCAACCACAGTCCACTGAGTCGGGGAAGTGGCCAACTGAGAAACGCACTTCGTTTTACATCGCGACCCGATCCCCCTATAGGATAGCGACGCGATCATGTCTGGACAGCAGTATAAATAGAGGCCTCCTCTTGTTGTTTGAGAACACACCAACACCTAGAGAAATACATTCTCTATACCTCTCATATCAGTCTCTGTAAACTCTATAAGGCTTGTAGAATCAAGGAGGAGACGGTACGGTGCGTATGGAATCGAGAGCTTGAAGAATGTTCGGCCGGGACTTCATTCGGTTTGCTTTATATATGTTTAGCATTCTACTATGATTTCCTAGGCCGTATTCTTCAGATCATGTTATATTTGTTATCTGCATTATTCATTACTTAGATTTGAATACTATCTAGTTATGAGTTGATTGTTATTTATCGAATATTGAACGTTTTATATTTTATCTTGCATAATTCATTTGACTATCATATATGTTAAGGAACCTTCCTTTTGGACTTATTGCTGAGTTATTTTAGTCTAGAGGACCAATCTGACTATATGACTTTTATCATAACTGTGCTATGAACATTAGGCAGATATGACTAGTGATGGACCAAATCCTAGGGTTAAGTCACGAAGGTAGAAACTTATATGTGTATGGCAAGTTTGTACTTGAGGACCAATCTGTACAAACCATTTTGATTTTCATGACCATTGAGATCAAAAACTCGAATGAATCTTGTATGATACGAACCAATACATGATTATTTGGAAAATGTAATTGCATGACCATTGCCATTAATGACCTTATAATCATAGGATTAGGTAGTTGGACCAAAACATCTAATCACTCTAGAAATCGATATTTAGCTTTCAATATCCATTGCACTAATAGCATATCAAACATAACTAGATGGATGAATCGAATCTAAGTATAAATGTTTACTTTTATGTTTTGTAATTTATATTTATATTTTCCGATTTTAATAAACTTTTGCGTTGTCTCTTGACACGAGTCAATGCATTTTCTCAAACCCACCCCCCTTTTAATTACTGTTTGCTTGAATAATTGTTAATTGATAATTGATTTTCTTAACTTAAAAATATCCGTTTTCCCTTGGGTTCGACAACCCGGATTTACCATTACTATACTACAATCGATTAGGTACATTTTCCTAATTGTGTTGCTCTATTCATATATGGTATTTCCCTGTTCAGAAATGTAAAACTAATGTGAAAACCAATTGCTAAAATCATATATACGCTCGTAACACACCAAGTTTTTGGTGCCGTTTCTGGGTATTTTATATGTATGTTTAAAAACACATCACAATACCATTAAAACTTAGAACAAAATAAAACCTAAAAAACCACAACAATAACTGTCTAAATATATAAACAATCCATATAGACATCAGTAAGAAAACCACACAAAGTCTACAAACTATTCATAAACACTTACACATACCAAAAACACTTAAACCCTACGATAACTCCAAACACGGATGAAATTCACGTAATCATCAAAGTAAAATTCCTGGTGTAAGCGAACATCTTGTGGCCGATAACTTTCATGATGCATGTCCTGCACCATGTAATCAAAATAAACCCTATACAATCTACCATCTTCACGGTCAGCATCAAGACGTCGATATCTTCCTCTCCACCAACCATCATTGTGCCAAACATACACGATGTCTCCAGGAAAGAAGTTTACCAGGACAATCGCTGCATACGGTCGGATATTGTCAACACTCACTACCTCTTCTAATGGCACATCATCGCTATCATCAAACAATGTTTCGTATCGAATCCTAACATGATTCCTTCACCAAGAAATGATTCCTGCACCGTAATAAGAGTTCTCAAACCCATCATCCCTACTAATCACCTCGACACGATCGCCCACCCGGTAACCGTTAGATGTCATCATACAAACAAAAACAAACACCGATTACATAAACAATAAACAACAAAAACAAAAAAGCAAAATTACATACCTACAGAAACAACGTCGATATAACTGCAGAAAGAATAAAGACGAAAACGCAAAGAAAACCTACAGAACGCAAACGGAAGGAAAGCAATAACAACAGATATCCTAAAAGGGATTCAATTTAAAACCCTAATCAGCCGGACCCACCCGAAAAAAAAACCCCGTGCGGAGCACGAACTCCCGCTAGTTTAACATTAAATCATTACAACTCAAAATGTTTTTCTTACTTATGATACTTAATTGATACTTATGAATCTTAATTAAATATGATTAACATTATTCAATTTTTAATCAACTAAATAAATAATATGATCCTCTACTATCTAGATCAAAAATCCTCAAACTCACTATTAAAAATTTAACAATAAGCATCTAATATTTTTTGTGTATTATTTATATGAAATAAATTGTAAGACTATCAGTTAATATAGACAAACATTACGATTTAATCCAACATAAATAAAAGTTTTTATTTGCTATTAATTCAATTATATCAATAATTAAATGACATTTAAAACTAAAAACAGTGGTTTAGATATTTATTTCACAAATCATTGCCATGTTTTTTCCTTTTGCATTTTACTTTGTCAAAACTCAAATTTCTATTTAACCAAAATTTTAATAAAACCATATATAAATACTAATGTGTTATTACATTGATGTTTTATTTTAATATTACAAATTTTTAAATTTTAACTAAGAGTTATTTAACATTAAATCGTTGCAACTCAAAAACTTGTTTACTTATGTTACTTAAAGGATATTTATGAGTCTTAATTAAATATGATTAAAATAGTTAAATTTGTTTTAATCAATTACATGATAAATACGATAATCAAATATCTAGATAAAAAAATCATGTGAAAACAATCCAAGTACGCTATTAAAAATTGAATTATAAATGTCTAATATTTCTTATGCGTTATTTGTATAAAATAAATTGTATACGACTATAGTTATTATCTAAAATACTTATAGCTAAGTTTTTTCAATTGTAATTTATTCGAATGTATTTTCAATTTTTTTTTCAAAAATGTCAAACTAATGTAATTTTCTATTAAAAACCAAATACAAACACAAATGTGTAGCTCAAATTTTTTTTTTTACTTTTGGTAATTATCGATGCTTATGAGAGTTAAATAAGCATGATTGAAATAGTTTAATTTTGTTAAGTCAATTCGATGAATGATATTATCATCTAATCTCTCAATAAAAATTTATATCAAAACGCTCCAAACTTATTACCAAAAACTCAAATATAAACGTTTAATATTTTGTATGTATTATTTATATAAAATAAGCTATATAAGACTATGAATTATTATATAAAAATAGTTTTTACTTATATGACATCTTATAAGATTATATAATTTAACATTTAGATAAATAATATAAATATGAATGATCTTTGGTGACAATTTTCATATGTTAATAAATAAACAATAAAACATGAGGATAGTGGTGAAAATTCTCTTTTAAACTTATTATTAAGAAAATATCTTAAATTTTGACATTTAGTCCAAAAAACTCAAAACATGAATAAACTTTTTGTTAATTATGTGTGTGTATATATATATATATATATATATATATATATATATATATATATATATATATATATATATATATATATATATATATACAAACACACACACACACACATACACACACGTAATGAATAACAAATATTATAAAAATAAATATTATTACTTTCAATAACATAAAAACACTAAAACATGTACTATAACATTTACAGTAAAAATAATAAAGAAACGCATAGTTTGGTTCATACATACTTTGAGAAAATTTTCTTTTTTACCTCTCATCTAAAATATTATTCTTCCAAGAAAACTTCACATTGTAATAATCATTGATGTGACACAATCCATTTCTCTAACTCTTCATATTTGATTTACAAACCCTTCAAACACATGAATGTTTTTTGTGAGAAAAATCTTACATATATATATACTACTAATATATCTATGACATGTATAAATGAGAGGAAAATAAAAAGTCATTAGTAAATTTCATTAATGTTAGGAACATCAAAGGATGTAAGAGTTTCAAATGAATGTGGTGGAAGTATATTAGATATCTTGATTCACATTCATTTGAATGACCTCTATTATAAGAGTTACTAGGCGATGTCCTGCGCGTTACGCAGGTTAAAGTTATATATCTAAAACTTTGTCATTGATATTAACTATGAAATAATAAATTTTACACTACATTGATATACAAAATTGTAATCATTTTGAACAATACGATAAGATAAATATCTATTACAATGTTATTACTTGATGACATTACCCGCCGCTTGTGCTTGAATACAATTAAATATAATTCTCGACTTAGCGTTATTTTTAACTATTGTGTTGGTTAGTTAATTTAATATTTACTTAATTTACCATCTTTTAATTTTGATCATAATTATTATTTATAATAACAACCATTTTTAAAGGTAATGTAATGTAATTTATATTTTTATATTACAATACATTATTATTGTTATTGTCAATTAAGTTTAAAAAATCAGTTATTGTTATTAAGGAGTTGTAGAAAACTTTTAAAAACCACTTATTATTATTATTATTAAGGAGTTATAAAATATTAAAGTCTAGGTAGAAAGTTTTATTTTATTTGGAATTATATTACATTTATGAATATTGTAAACTAAGAGTACACATCTTCACAAAATAATTAGTTAATTGTATTGATGTTTTATCTAATATTACAACTCTTCAAATTCCAACTAAGGGTTATTTAGAATTAAACTACTACAATTGAAGAGGTTCTTTCTAGTTATGATATTTAATTGGTACTTATGATACTTAATCAAATATGCCTAAATTAATTAAATTATTTTTAGTTAATTAAATAAATAATATGAACATCTAATACTTAGTCTTATATTATATTAGAATCTTTCTAAAATTAATAACTTTTAAAAATATGTTATTTTTATCTTTTGAATTTTTATGTTATAACTTATTTTTGTATATTTCTTTCCAAGTAAATTTTCAAACCATGTTGTCTCTATGTTTTCTAGAATATGACTATCAAATTAATGGGTGAAAAGTTATTTGATAATAGGAAATTGGTAGGTGTTTAATGTATTTCATTGTAGGAAATGTGTGTATATTTTATTCATTATATATATATATATATATATATATATATATATATATATATATATATATATATATATATATATATATATATATATATATATATATCCTATCCTAATAAATAAGTAACTCAAAGCCACATGTCATCTCCTCCTTGATTTTGCCACATGTCATTTTCTCATAATTTTGATTTTTTTTTAAAAAATGTTTGAATTGAATGTATTTAATGTATGTATTCAATAATTCATAACTAAAGCAATAAATTAGGAACCTTTATTTATGTAGCCACATATGTAGAGTTACTTTTTAAATATTTCACCATTTACATTTTAAATAAATATATAGTTTATATTGATGACAAAAAAATAAATATATCAATAATCACATTAATATAAAAAATAACTTTTTATATGCATTTGCATAGCAAACCAAATGCGTATGTATATTAGAAAAAATTCAAAACTTTGTTTTAAATCATTTTTATAAAATTATTAATTGTTGCTTTTAAAAATATGGGTGTGTTTTTTAATAATGTATAACAAATATTTTTATGTTATTAGCATAACTTAAGTTCTTATTCAGAAGTTGAATAACGGAGAATATGATACGATATAGAAGATGAATATATAAACTTGAATCTTATCTTATCCTAATAAATAAAGATCTAGAGGACACTTGTCATCACGACATTGATTTGGCCACATGTCATTTTCTCATAGTTTTGAAATTCTTAAAAAAATAATAATTTGTTTGACAGTTAAGGGTGACTCCAAAAAGATCGGTTTCAGTTTGTTATGCATTGTGTGCTGGCTTGATTTACTCTTTCAGTTACGATTAGTATAAAAGTTTCAGTTTTTTTCAAATTTATTACAATTTATTGAATTACTAAAATTACGAATTTTGAACTTATTAGAATCTATTAGACTTACAAAAATTAAGGTATGAGAATTTGAATTGTTGTTTTTAATATCTAAAATTACGGGTATGAGAATTCGAATTGTTGTTTCACCATATTTCTCATATCTTATGAAAATTTGGTTTATATATATATATATATATATATATATATATATATATATATATATATATATATATATATATATATATATATATATATATATATATATATATATATATATATATATATATATCTTATCCTAATAAATAAGTAACTCAAAGCCACATGTCATCTCCTCATTGAATTTGCCACATGTCATTTTAATAGAATTTTAAATTTATTAAAAGAACTAATTGGTTTGAAACATTTATAACTCCTTAATGATCGGTTTAATTATTATTCAATTTCAAAATTAATTGTTATCATTCAATTTCAAAATTAATTTTTTTTAATATCATATTATTTTTTAATGTGTAGAATGATTTGAGAGACAATAAATATACAAGTAACGTCATAATATTTTGAAGAACGATTACAATCATAATAGTGAATTTGATTTTAGTACCGGTGACATTCTCATAATCAATTATATTTATCAAAATACAAAGTCGTAATAGTAAAAATCAAAAGCAAGATGTCACGACACACAAACAAATTTCTTATGTAAAATTATTAATGTTTAGATATTCTTAATTAATAATTTTTTTGTATAATCCCGTGTAATACACGGGTCTTACAACTACTATATATATATATATATATATATATATATATATATATATATATATATATATATATATATATATATATATATATATATATATATATATATATATATATATATATATATATATATATATATATATATATATATATATATATATATATATATATATATATATATTAAAACAGAACACGTCTTCTAGAAGGCTGTTGGGGTAGGGGGTTGTTTTTTTACCCATTCTCTTATCGCCATCTGTTGCACACGCGTTACAGATCCGACTCCCACCCTTTGCCATCGTCTGCCTCATTCCAAGAGCACCCCCTCGAGTACAACCAACAATTTAAAAAATATTATATCATTTTAAAAAACCGAGGAACTAATAGATTATGTAAAAACCTACAAATTCATTATTAAGAATTTAACTATAATACTTATATATGTCTATTTATTTGTTTATTTTTTATATTAATATATTCATGGAGATTTTGCATTTGTTTATGAATCAAAATACTTGAGAAATGCACATGAGTTCTTCTTTAGTTGTTATAATTTCATGATTGTAAATTTTTCTACATATACGTTTATAGTTTTGTTTTGTTGCACACCAGTTTTTAAGATTAAGCTCGTGTATTTGTGTTTTGTTGTTATATTGTTTTTGACATTGTAGTCAAACCGCCTCTTCCATCGTCTACATAAAAATCACCATTAACATATGAATGTATGAGATACATCTATCATCAACAAATGCTTAAAATGTAACCGAAAAAAATAGAAACTAATAATGATGAATTAATAATTAGAATCTATTTTCATTTATTTGCGATAACTTTATACTATATTGAAATTTGATACATTGTCATGTTGTCATATTATTACAGTTGTATATACTTGAGTAAAAAAATTCACCAATAACATAATTATATTATATAAATATCGTACGACGAAACTCAATCAAACAATAATATAGGATATTACAAACTAATAACAAAGATCTTTAACATATTTAACAAATAAATTGAAATATAATTTCTCTTGAAGCTAGATGTACAACCATAAACATTTTCTTAAAATCTAAATAAAGAGGAAGAAAAAAGAGGTGAATATAAATTGAATCAAAGAAATAACCAAAATATCTTATAGACCTTGAAAATCTTGCTATTCATACCTATTGATCTCTTCCACCTTCATTTTCATCTTCATACATTTTACATAACAACAATACAAAATGAGAGAAGAAAATGCATGTAACCAATGATAAAAATAATGTTCTTATATAGGAAAAATATTACATTTAAGTAAACAATTAATTAGAAGAATTTGAAAACATGAGAGTTTCAAATGAATATGGTGCAAGATAGAGGCATATCTTTAACCACATTCATTTGGATGACCTCTATTATAAGAGTTATATATATATATATATATATATATATATATATATATATATATATATATATATATATATATATATATATATATATATATATATATATATATATATATATATATATATATATATATATGCAAGTGAAGTCCAGCCTAGCTGGGTGGATGCACCCGGGTTATATACCCATATGGTGGGTGGTGTGAAGTTCGACTCCGACTAACCCCATGTGGGGGATTTTCCTGGAAGGCGAATTAGGTTGAGGGGTAAGGCCTTTGCGCCTTAGGTAATCGCCAACCGCCCTGGGTTGCGGGGCTGATTACCCTCAGGTGAAACCATATATCTATTCGCTGGTTCCAAATATATATATATATATATATATATATATATATATATATATATATATATATATATATATATATATATATATATATAGGGAAAAGTGAATATGTGGCTGTTATATACCTAAGCTTAGGTGTAAAACCATCAAAATCCATTAGGTTTTTATGAAAAACTTGCATTATCATTTTCCTTAATATAAGTAATCCATATGATTGATTACACAAAGATGAAAAGGGATTGTATGAGTCATATAATAGAGTGATTAAAAGTATCACCCCTACATGTATCAGTGATATAGAAGTTGGTGGTCAGAAGAAACAACACTAAAATAGAAGTAAATAAGTTAAATTGAGTGGAACAACAAATTGTGTACAACTATGGAGAACAAATTAAGTACATTGGCCTTTTATTTTTGTTGAAAACGTGGATGTTTTAGAGGTTCTACACCTAAGCTTAGGTATATAACAGCCACATATTCACTATCCCCTATATATATATATATATATATATATATATATATATATATATATATATATATATATATATATATATATATATATATATATATATATATATATATATATATATATATATATATATATTGTGAGTTTTGCCAAATTAAATTACTAACCGCCGGCCGAAAGGAAAAGGAAATTATTCCCCGGAACAAAAAAAACTCTACCTATCCCTCCAAGTGCATTCAATGCCCATCGTATTACGTGGGTTAAGTACTACAACGAACGTTCATACTTAACCTAAATTCACAACATGTCTTTTACCCATAAATATAAACACAATTTTATTTTGAACACAATACATTTGTTCAAAAGAAACTAATAACCGCTTGGTAATTATTCGTCGTAACGAACTAATCGCAGTCGCCACATTGCTGGGCACACACACACACACACACACACACACACACACACACACACACACACACACACACACACACTATATATATATATATATATATATATATATATATATATATATATATATATATATATATATATATATATATATATATATATGGTCGAGATCATGAGAGAACCTAAAAAACCTAGTAACCTAGGAAACTTTTTTTCTACACAATATTTTTTAAAAAAAAATTGCATCCAATTTTTTTATTTAAAGCGTCTAAGAGATTTCTAAACCCTAAACCCTAAACCCTAAACCCTAAACCTTAAACCCTAAACCCTAAACCCTAAACCTAAACCCTAAACCCTAAACCCATATGAAAAAAAATAAAAAAAATGATTTTTTCGCATCCAATTTTTTTATTTAAAGTGTCTATGAGATTTCTAAACCCTAAACCTAAACCCTAAACCCTAAAACTAAACCCTAAACCCTAAACCCTAAACCTTAAACCCTAAACCCTATACCTAAACCCTAAACCTAAACCCTAAACCCTAAACCCATATGAAAAAAAATTAAAAAAATGATTTTTTTTGAAATTTTTTTTTTGATATCTTTTAGATGTATCATAAAAAAAATTTTGGTATATTTTTTTTTTAAAAAATATTGTGTAGAAAAAAGTTCATAAAATGGGTTCTTAGGTTCCTAGGCTTTTTTAGGTTCTCAATTGAACTTTACTCTATATATATATATATATATATATATATATATATATATATATATATATATATATATATATATATATATATATATATATATATATATATATATATATATATAGTAATAAACAAGGCCTTTTAGTTGCCAAATGGCATATCTTAGAAGCTAGAATGCCACATGTCATTTGCTTCATTATTTGGCTTAAATCATATTTTCCAATTTTCAAAATAAATCTCAATAAAGATCAAAAGACGACAAAAGAACGAAAAAAAAGCGAAACTAACTTATGTTAAACAAACGATAAAGTCAATAATTACATGATCATATCATCATAATGAACGGATTACAAACCACAATAGTCTGTTGGAATTAGCGTTTGAACATAAAAAAACTATATTGTTAAACTTATATAATAGATAAGATGCATATCCATCTAATTAAATGTTCCACATTGTGCTTCGATTCAAATTCCGGTCAATGTTCTAACTTTTAATTTTTATTGGCTTCATTAATATTGTTACGATAATTCTAAGTAAAATTATAAAATATACTATAATAGTATAATATGAAATCAAAACTAACAAAAATAAAAATAATTTAATTAAAAAATAAATGGGCTTATTATTATTTTTAAGTTTGTATTTTAGAAATAACAACTAAAATAAATTGAAACCAATATTTTCTTAATTATGTTATAAAGTAAGATATATTGATAACACTTTGTCAAAACAATAGTTTTCAAAGTATAATATATTAATATTAATTTAAGTGTTTTAATATAACTATTAAGAATTGTGGAATGAGTGATTGTTTACTCTTATTTTTAATTTTTTTTTTTTGTTATTTTCTTTTCGTTCGATTACAATATTTGTACACATTTCCTGTTATGACATTACACTTAAAGAATTAAAGAAATTGATTATTAGAATTTAGATGTCTTTAGTTGAAAAAATATACGCCAACTAATATGGTATCTATGAACAAGATTTTAACTAATTGATGACAATGGTTTTCCATCTTGTGGATGTTACTTGAGACATTTTATCATTTTCTTCTTCTTTTTTTTAATTTCTTGATCTTATGTTTGTGGATCTAACTGTGGTTGGGGATTGCTAGAGATCTTTGTTGAAAATGAATTTTATTGTTATTCCATAAAAAGGTAAGAACATAAGATGTAAACATTTCCATTAATTTTTTTAATCAAATCGTGTAAAACACGGGTTTTAAACTAGTATATATATATATATATATATATATATATATATATATATATATATATATATATATATATATATATATATATATATATATATATATATATATATATATATATATATATATATATATATATATATATATATATATATATATTGTTGGATTAGGTGTCTAAGCCATGACTAATAATTTGTATTTACCTAATTAATAGTAGCAAAGTCCATTTGGGTTGCTCTCATAGCTAGAGGTTTGGTAGAAAGTTCGGTAGAGAGAAAGGTTGATTTATTATGGGATTAATAACTCAACAGAAATTAAATATATAGTTTATTAATATATTAAAGTCATAATATATTAATTAGAAACTATATTAATTAGTTAGGAATTAATCCAGAATTAATTGGATTTAATTTAGGGATTAATTTAATTAATTAAAGGTGCAGGGACTGAAATTGTAATTACTCATTAGTTGAGTAGTGAGTGTCCAAGACTAACCAGTAGTTGGCGAAATTAAGGACATGATTATCCTTAATTTCGAAAATAAGATTTAAGATAAATAGGTTTGAATTGTAAGATAAAAGGTTTATCTTATTTGAATTCAAAAGGGTTTATCTCTAAAGGCTTATCTGGTAGTCAGTTGGAAACTACAAATAGGGGTTCCCAGGTGTGACACCCCATTTCTACTGTTTTCAAATACTGTATAAATATAGAATTATAAAAATACGGTTTATCAAAAACCGATCATTTACATGTTTCAAAATAGTGGGTGTTACAAATCTATACCAAAACTAACCATAGTAAGCAAGAAAGGATTAAACCTTTAGTCCAAGATAGGAGCTAACTCGGGCTCCACTCCAGCTTTACTCCAGCCAATTATACTTCTGAATTTTAACCTGGAATACATGGCATAAAAATAGAATACGTAAGACAATAATGTCTCGTGAGTTACATGAGTTTTAGACTCAAACCATTAACTTCGTTTCCAACTTTTATAAAACTTATAACATAAATCATCTTTCCAAGTTTTATAATAATATCATACCATAGCTCATTGCTTTTCAAAAACATTAAATATCATGCCTTGCAAAAATATCTTCTTTCAAAACTTTATAATAGCAACATACTATAACTTTTCCTTCTCAAAAATCATTTTATGACATACTTTACAAAAATAACATCTTTCTTACTTTCTTTGACTGGTTTTATAAGCTTGCTGGATTTTTATACTTAGGGCTTTAATCACTATAAATGATACCCAAGTCTCTATGGCTAGAAAGAACGGATCATCCCTCACCATAGAAGTGCTGAGGCAATCTACTTCGCGATGGGGATTTTCCCCAGTAGACCCCTTATCTAACCCGGGTAGGTTGGAACATAGTTCCCTTACTAACGCTGCTTGCTATAATTACCAGTCATACAAAATACTTGCTACTTACTTAAACATTTTTCATATACATAACTTGTGGCTAGGTGCCAAACTTCATCATTTTATATCTTTATGGCTAGATGCCAAATATAGCTTTCATCATATAATAATCATATGTTTAAAAACATATCTTTCTAACATACTAAGCTTTATACCAAAACATACTTTCCACATCTTATGGCTATATGCCATTCATACTCAAAAATATATACAGTTCGTAACCAAAACATACTTCTTAAAAATTTTGTGGCTATATGCCATTCATATTTGAAAACATGTATCATTTGTAATCAAAATATACTTTCACATAATTGGTTCATAGACCAACATACTATCATTTAACTTGACTTGTAGTTCAAAACATAACTTCAAACATAGCATTATACTTTCATAAACAAGTTGATAATAATACTCTTGCATATAATGTCACATAAAAAGATTTTATAAGAAATCTTAAATATACTTACTTGCCATGTACCCCAGAATGGGTAAAAATACTGCATGTACTCACCTTATAATTCTTGAAAGGTCGTTTAGACGTCCCTCGGTTCTTTACCCTTTCGGTGTCCAATTACTTGACTTGTACCTATATATAATATATGATACATTATTTACATTCTAATTGACTCTATAACATGTTAGAGTCCTTATTATACCATTAATGGTCAAAACAAGTGTATAAACCTTGAATGACCAACTTTAATTAAATCGTATATTATACGTATTTTGCTACAGTACCCCCGAGGGGTCGTATTTCAGTTCCGACACTTTTCCATGAAGTCTTATGCTGTATTAGCCTTGTATTTCAAATTTGGAGTTAATTGGACAAGTCTAGCTCAAATTCCAAAAATCAAGTTTTGACATAAACTTGAAGTTTAGCCACTGCCGCTACAGTGACTTTTCCGCAAGGTCGGATTACGGATTTGACCATTCCCGATATGTTTTCATACCATTCTAAGGCTATGGTAAAAATTTCAGACCAAACGGACATGCCTAGCTATGGTTTCTGACCTTTATGGTTTTTAACATTTTTGGTCCCTGTCTGGAGGCGCACTGCGCCAGGTACAGGGCGCACTGCGCCTGGGCGCACCCCGCCTGTGTCCTGGGCGCACTGCGCCTGGCGCCTGGGCAGGCTCCTGATCAGTCGCGATTTGGCACTGTAGCAGTCCGATTTTTATCCTGTAATTCACTAGTTTCACATATTAAGTTCTTTATGACCTACTTAGTCGTTTTAGACTCATTCCAGGACCAAAACCCATCTTTTAAACAAGTCTTTTAACAATGGAATCTCTGATTCCATCCAAATTCCACAAAAACCCGTTTTTGACATTTTTGGTCCAAAAATCCAAATTTCTGAAATTAATCACTTAGGAATGTCTTAATACATCCTAAATGATTATTTGGACTCAACAAATCCATAAAAACTGATCTTGATCTTGCAAACCCGTGAATTAGGGTTCTTGAGCAAAATCCCAATTATTTGAGAAATAGCAATCTACTACCATTTTCTTGAATTAAGTCCTTTTAGCATGACTTACTGGAAGTATTAAGCCATTTAAACTACATGATTCTTGACTGAAATTACAATTTCAGTTCATCCCGTTCAAGACATTAGGTAGAATAAGCTTGAAAACATGGAATTCTTACCTTTTGAGGCTTGGAATCATCAATTCCAAGTGTTGTTTCTTGATTTCTTGGCAAACCTTTGATCTTCCCGTGCTCCTCTCTAGCTCTCTCTCGTTCTCTCCCGAGTCTTCTGAAATGTTCTACTGACTTCTGGAGAAAGGAGAGTAATAACTCTCTTATTTATCTTTTAGTTTTATAAAATAATTGCATTTTGGTCCTTAGCCTTCCAATTTCTTTACAAAAGTGGTCCTAAGACCCAAAATCTTGCAACATTGTTCCATCAACTTCCAACTTGACATTTTCTTAACATTTTTGGTCATTTTCATGTCAAATGACCGTTTTGCCCTTTTTGGTCAAATTTCACTATTCATGCGGTAAAACTTCAAATTTCACATAAACTTTTATTTCTTATATTATTATTTCGCAAACACATATTTTCTTACCTAATGGTCTTATAATGGGTCGGAAGACCATTTTACCCTTTTTCAACATTTTCGCGGGTTTTCCTTGCGTATTTTCTCGAATATAAATTCGAGATTTTTGGGTCGTTACAACTACCTCCTCCTTATTGGGATTCCGTCCTCGGAATCATCACACAACTATTAATTCAAGGGATTACTTCTTCCCGTCTTCAGAGGCTCTCAGCCCAACTTTGGTTCTTAATAAACACTTTCTTTTTGCCAATACATATTATATTCTTCGTTATTTTATCTTTTAATCTTTTCTTCTTTGGTTGCTTTTGATTCTTTAATCAGTTCTTAACGGTTCCTGCTTTCAATCCTTTATAAAGGATTAACATAATTTCTTTGAACTTTATATCTTCACAGTTAACCAAAATATCATTTGGTAATTTTACTCACTTCTCCTTATAATGTTCATAATACTTGTAAAAATACATTACTTTTATTAAATGACCAAAATACCCTTTTCGGTCATTTTATCTGTTTTCTCAACCTTTTAGTCATTCATTCATATTTCATACTTTCATATTTGTATCAAAATAGCAGCTTACTTTATAATTCTTCTCATATGTTTACCAAAACTTTATGAGACTTTAATAATACTATTCTTTGCTTATAAAATTTCTTCCCCAAATACAATTAGGTAAAACTTTGTATTTATACAGTTTTATAAATACACAATATCTTTCTTTGAAAATAAAATTTTGTCCCTTTTTCGGACATTTTACTCGAACATAACTTCTTCTTTCTTTTTAGAAGTTTTACAACTTCTTATCTTTACATAGTTGTTCTTTAGATATTTTAAACTTCACTTTATTATTCTTTACATCTACTAACAATTCTCGACTTATTACCACTCATAAGGAATACATTCCTTTTTATTTTATGTCACATCCTTACTTTTCTGTTTGGGACAGAATCTGTCGAATCATCATGTTGTTCACGAGAATCTGCATTCTCGTTCTGAAAATACTGCTTTTTTTATTTTAGCAATTAGACATTTTTAGCTTCCCTTCTATGTACCATTCACAATATTTACCCTTTTAAACTTGTAAAATTTTTCTACTCTTGTCATTCATATACGAATTCATATACTCCATTTTACTCTTTACTAACTTTCATACGTTTACAATAAATTATTAATATCATTATTTTCTATTCTCATTTTACATGTATCTATTCATACATGTCTTGAATCATTCTACTTTTACATCACATTATTTGTTAATGACCCAAATTATGAATTACATTTTCACATACCTCTTAATCATTTCTTGTACATTACATGTACTACTTCCTTTACATATCTCGTATCATTCTATACTTATTGTACTTTTCATGATATTACCATCCTGTGGTGTATTTAGGTTTCACAATCATATCTGTTAACTTCTTGATTTCAAATATAAATTTTCAATTTCTTGTCCCGCCTTAGACTTTTATAAATAAATGTTATTTCTTGATTACTGCTTAGCTTCTCGGCATTACCATGTGGATTCTTTGGTGTTTCCAGTTCATTCCATCTAGTATTTCATTATTCTCATCTCAATTTCAATATAATTCATACATGCTCTAAATTTTTTTTTATACACATATTCTCAACTTGACTCTTATAAAAGTCAAAGCTGTCAAAAATTTATTTGCCAACTTTGTATACTTTTAGTCATAACATGATTCCAACTTAACATTATGATATAACTCATTGTCTCAAATAACTTCTTAATACATACGTACAAGTTCTTAATGCATATTATATATACTTGATTCTCTTTTGGTATAAGAATTCAAACTAACACTTTAGTCATTTTCGTTCCATGACAATTTCTTGACACAACCTTCAATCACCTTTATCACTCGTTACTTTTTACTTGTTGTAATTAATGCCAACAAAATATATTTTTTTTTTTTAGCTTTACATCTTTTACCATTTCTGTTATATGTTATAAGACTACATGTCTAACACATTTTACTATTCTTTCGTTTAAACTCCACTTTTTTTTACAACATTATATATTTTATATATAACTTACTTCTTATGTATCTTTAGGTGATACCATTTGCCACTTATTTTCTCGTCATCTTTCATTCTTTTGGTATATCGAGGCAGTATGCCCGATGCATTATGTTACTCTTTTGCTTCACACCCTATAGTATTCTAATTAGAAAATTTGTTTCATAACCACTTTTATACTTTGTATAAGTTCTAAAACTTACTCATTCACTTATATTGATAAACACGTATAAACATATCTACATTTCTTTGTATTTCATGGCTACTAGTCATGTACTGACCATTTCTCACGATCTTTGGATTCCTTTACCCATAATTTCTATTCGGAAGTAATAACTTCCTGTCTGTTTATTAAATTTTTTTTTATCTTGTCTTTGATTCTTTGTCTAATACTTATTTAGACATTTATTATTGCTTTTTACGTCGTAGTGATGATAACCTTTAGTCGTCTTACTTACATGCTTTTGGTTTTCTCCAGTTAACATACGTCATTATACCATTTTATTACCGGTATTTTTTCTTATACTTCTTTCATTTGGTTGCGGAATTTAATTCCTAATAACCAATATCTTAACATTATATTTGTCTAGGGAAAAACTTTTAACATTCTTCTTTCAAGAGTTAAATTAACAATTTACCATTCGAACTGTTTTCTATTTTTGTCGGGTAAGCATGCTCTACCTTCAATCTACAAGCTTGTCAACTCCCAACTTTGATTAGATTCCAGCTTTTGTCATGAAAAGTTCCTTGGAGACAACCAAGAATTTCCTTAATCGCCTTACACATTACAACACCTGTCATAACTTACAGGTGGTAACAGTCTGCTACTACTTTATATTAAGTAATATTCTTTGCAGACATCGATTCCATATTTACTTATAGTGACGTTACTTCTGTTCAGGTACATCATGGCGTGTGCATCTTCATTTATATGCTGCTTCTTTTATAGGCCAATTCATAACAACGACTTCCAAATCTATAAGTAGATATAACATTCAGTCTACCACCTTTATTTACTTTTTATTTAATATGCTGCTCATTTTACTTGTCTCACCACTTACTTGCATTAAACTCTTCTTTACTACTCTTTTATTATTACAAATTTTATGTACTAATAATACATTCTACTCATAATTTTCATTTTTCCTGTAAGAGTCTTACAACTCTCATATAGGTAATCAATACCCATAATTCTTCTTTTATTTGTTCTTATTCATACTTCCTCTCGCCTCTGTACGCATACATTTTATTATCTTTAATTCCGTTCAGGAATATTAATTATCACATTATATCTTTTACTTTACCATACTAAGTGGTATGTATCCACTGCATCATCTTTTAATACTTATAATCTTACTTGTTCTTATTACATAGGCATATAACACCTATGTTATTCTTACTACTTTCTTCAAAACCCTTACCCACCAGATTACCACAATTCCTTTACGATTCCACCAGTCTCAATACATATCCTGTGATTATGATAATACGGGCCCATATTACCATAATCACCTATACATATTGATTCTGTTGTTACCACAAGGTTTCATGGGACACTGGTTCCTTTAACATATTAACACCATTATCAGTACACAATAATCACTACTAAAATCTTACTACTTTATAAACATAGTCTTTAATAAATTTAGACGGTTATGGAAAATATCATATAATTTTCCTAACGGTCAAATCTTTGCTCATTTTAAACGTTAACTTAACACTTCTTTGTTTTATATATTTCCATACTTTAAATAATGCATAATGTCTTAATCATTTAAGACACCATATAGCATACTTTCATAAACTAACTTTCCTATAGCATGAGTTTAAGCCTAGGAGTGGAACAAGCCAATCCTAATTCGCTTAAACTATGGCTCTGATACCAACTTGTGACACCCCATTTCTACTGTTTTCAAATACTGTATAAATATAGAATTATAAAAGTACGGTTTATCAAAAACCGATCATTTACATGTTTCAAAATAGTGGGTGTTACAAATCCATACCAAAACTAACCATAGTAAGCAAGAAAGGATTAAACCTTTAGTCCAAGATAGGAGCTAACTCGGGCTCCACTCCAGCTTTACTCCAGCCAATTATACTTCTGAATTTTAACCTGGAATACATGGCATAAAAATAGAATACGTAAGACAATAATGTCTCGTGAGTTACATGAGTTTTAGACTCAAACCATTAACTTCGTTTCCAACTTTTATAAAACTTATAACATAAAACATCTTTCCAAGTTTTATAATAATATCATACCATAGCTCATTGCTTTTCAAAAACATTAAATATCATGCCTTGCAAAAATATCTTCTTTCAAAACTTTATAATAGCAACATACTATAACTTTTCCTTCTCAAAAATCATTTTATGACATACTTTACAAAAATAACATCTTTCTTACTTTCTTTGACTGGTTTTATAAGCTTGCTGGATTTTTATACTTAGGGCTTTAATCACTATAAATGATACCCCAAGTCTCTATGGCTAGAAAGAACGGATCATCCCTCACCATAGAAGTGCTGAGGCAATCTACTTCGCGATGGGGATTTTCCCCAGTAGACCCCTTACCTAACCCGGGTAGGTTGGAACATAGTTCCCTTACTAACGCTGCTTGCTACAATTACCAGTCATACAAAATACTTGCTACTTACTTAAACATTTTTCATATACATAACTTGTGGCTAGGTGCCAAACTTTATCATTTTATATCTTTATGGCTAGATGCCAAATATAGCTTTCATCATATAATAATCATATGTTTAAAAACATATCTTTCTAACATACTAAGCTTTATACCAAAACATACTTTCCACATCTTATGGCTATATGCCATTCATACTCAAAAATATATACAGTTTGTAACCAAAACATACTTCTTAAACATTTTGTGGCTATATGCCATTCATATTTGAAAACATGTATCATTTGTAATCAAAATATACTTTCACATAATTGGTTCATAGACCAACATACTATCATTTAACTTGACTTGTAGTTCAAAACATAACTTCAAACATAGCATTATACTTTCATAAACAAGTTGATAATAATACTCTTGCATATAATGTCACATAAAAAGATTTTATAAGATATCTTAAATATACTTACTTGCCATGTACCCCAGAATGGGTAAAAATACTGCATGTACTCACCTTATAATTCTTGAAAGGTCGTTTAGACGTCCCTCGGTTCTTTACCCTTTCGGTGTCCAATTACTTGACTTGTACCTATATATAATATATGATACATTATTTACATTCTAATTGACTCTATAACATGTTAGAGTCCTTATTATACCATTAATGGTCAAAACAAGTGTATAAACCTTGAATGACCAACTTTAATTAAATCGTATATTATACGTATTTTGCTACAGTACCCCCGAGGGGTCGTATTTCAGTTCCGACACTTTTCCATGAAGTCTTATGCTGTATTAGCCTTGTATTTCAAATTTGGAGTTAATTGGACAAGTCTAGCCCAAATTCCAAAAATCAAGTTTTGACATAAACTTGAAGTTTAGCCACTGCCGCTACAGTGACTTTTCCGCAAGGTCGGATTACGGATTTGACCATTCCCGATATGTT
Organism: Cichorium intybus; assembly: GCA_023525715.1. Taxonomy (NCBI): domain Eukaryota; kingdom Viridiplantae; phylum Streptophyta; class Magnoliopsida; order Asterales; family Asteraceae; genus Cichorium; species Cichorium intybus. Next base: position 6,934,890 of record CM042010.1, read on the forward strand.
TTCATACCATTCTAAGGCTATGGTAAAAATTTCAGACCAAACGGACATGCCTAGCTATGGTTTCTGACCTTTATGGTTTTTAACATTTTTGGTCCCTGTCTGGAGGCGCACTGCGCCAGGTACAGGGCGCACTGCGCCTGGGCGCACCCCGCATGTGTCCTGGGCGCACTGCGCCTAGCGCCTGGGCAGGCTCCTGATCAGTCGCGATTTGGCACTGTAGCAGTCCGATTTTTATCCTGTAATTCACTAGTTTCACATATTAAGTTCTTTATGACCTACTTAGTCGTTTTAGACTCATTCCAGGACCAAAACCCATCTTTTAAACAAGTATTTTAACCATGGAATCACTGATTCCATCCAAATTCCACAAAAACCCGTTTTTGACATTTTTGGTCCAAAAATCCAAATTTCTGAAATTAATCACTTAGGAATGTCTTAATACATCCTAAATGATTATTTGGACTCAACAAATCCATAAAAATTGATCTTGATCTTGCAAACCCGTGAATTAGGGTTCTTGAGCAAAATCCCAATTATTTGAGAAATAGCAATCTACTTCCATTTTCTTGAATTAAGTCCTTTTAGCATGACTTACTGGAAGTATTAAGCCATTTAAACTACATGATTCTTGACTGAAATTACAATTTCAGTTCATCCCGTTCAAGACATTAGGTAGAATAAGCTTGAAAACATGGAATTCTTACCTTTTGAGGCTTGGAATCATCAATTCCAAGTGTTGTTTCTTGATTTCTTGGCAAACCTTTGATCTTCCCGTGCTCCTCTCTAGCTCTCTCTCGTTCTCTCCCGAGTCTTCTGAAATGTTCTACTGACTTCTGGAGAAAGGAGAGTAATAACTCTCTTATTTATCTTTTAGTTTTATAAAATAATTGCATTTTGGTCCTTAGCCTTCCAATTTCTTTACAAAAGTGGTCCTAAGACCCAAATCTTGCAACATTGTTCCATCAACTTCCAACTTGACATTTTCTTAACATTTTTGGTCATTTTCATGTCAAATGACCGTTTTGCCCTTTTTGGTCAAATTTCACTATTCATGCGGTAAAACTTCAAATTTCACATAAACTTTTATTTCTTATATTATTATTTCGCAAACACATATTTTCTTACCTAATGGTCTTATAATGGGTCGGAAGACCATTTTACCCTTTTTCAACATTTTCGCGGGTTTTCCTTGCGTATTTTCTCGAATATAAATTCGAGATTTTTGGGTCGTTACAACTACCTCCTCCTTATTGGGATTCCGTCCTCGGAATCATCACACAACTATTAATTCAAGGGATTACTTCTTCCCGTCTTCAGAGGCTCTCAGCCCAACTTTGGTTCTTAATAAACACTTTCTTTTTGCCAATACATATTATATTCTTCGTTATTTTATCTTTTAATCTTTTCTTCTTAGGTTGCTTTTGATTCTTTAATCAGTTCTTAACGGTTCCTGCTTTCAATCCTTTATAAAGGATTAACATAATTTCTTTGAACTTTATATCTTCACAGTTAACCAAAATATCATTTGGTCATTTTACTCACTTCTCCTTATAATGTTCATAATACTTGTAAAAATACATTACTTTTATTAAATGACCAAAATACCCTTTTCAGTCATTTTATCTGTTTTCTCAACCTTTTAGTCATTCATTCATATTTCATACTTTCATATTTGTATCAAAATAGCAGCTTACTTTATAATTCTTCTCATATGTTTACCAAAACTTTATGAGACTTTAATAATACTATTCTTTGCTTATAAAATTTCTTCCCCAAATACAATTTGGTAAAACTTTGTATTTATACAGTTTTATAAATACACAATATCTTTCTTTGAAAATAAAATTTTGTCCCTTTTTCGGACATTTTACTCGAACATAACTTCTTCTTTCTTTTTAGAAGTTTTACAACTTCTTATCTTTACATAGTTGTTCTTTAGATATTTTAAACTTCACTTTATTATTCTTTACATCTACTAACAATTCTCGACTTATACCACTCATAAGGAATACATTCCTTTTTACTTTATGTCACATCCTTACTTTTCTGTTTGGGACAGAATCTGTCGAATCATCATGTTGTTCACGAGAATCTGCATTCTCGTTCTGAAAATACTGCTTTTTTATTTTAGCAATTAGACATTTTTAGCTTCCCTTCTATGTACCATTCACAATATTTACCCTTTTAAACTTGTAAAATTTTTCTACTCTTTTCATTCATATACGAATTCATATACTCCATTTTACTCCTTACTAACTTTCATACGTTTACAATAAATTATTAATATCATTATTTTCTATTCTCATTTTACATGTATCTATTCATACATGTCTTGAATCATTCTACTTTTACATCACATTATTTGTTAATGACCCAAATTATGAATTACATTTTCACATACCTCTTAATCATTTCTTGTACATTACATGTACTACTTCCTTTACATATCTCGTATCATTCTATACTTATTGTACTTTTCATGATATTACCATCCTGTGGTGTATTTAGGTTTCACAATCATATCTGTTAACTTCTTGATTTCAAATATAAATTTTCAATTTCTTGTCCCGCCTTAGACTTTTATAAATAAATGTTATTTCTTGATTACTGCTTAGCTTCTCGGCATTACCATGTGGATTCTTTGGTGTTTCCAGTTCATTCCATCTAGTATTTCATTATTCTCATCTCAATTTCAATATAATTCATACATGCTCTAAATTTTTTTTTATACACATATTCTCAACTTGACTCTTATAAAAGTCAAAGCTGTCAAAAATTTATTTGCCAACTTTGTATACTTTTAGTCATAACATGATTCCAACTTAACATTATGATATAACTCATTGTCTCAAATAACTTCTTAATACATACGTACAAGTTCTTAATGCATATTATATATACTTGATTCTCTTTTGGTATAAGAATTCAAACTAACACTTTAGTCATTTTCGTTCCATGACAATTTCTTGACACAACCTTCAATCACCTTTATCACTCGTTACTTTTTACTTGTTGTAATTAATGCCAACAAAATATATTTTTTTTTTAGCTTTACATCTTTTACCATTTCTGTTATATGTTATAAGACTACATGTCTAACACATTTTACTATTCTTTCGTTTAAACTCCACTTTTTTTACAACATTATATATTTTATATATAACTTACTTCTTATGTATCTTTAGGTGATACCATTTGCCACTTATTTTCTCGTCATCTTTCATTCTTTTGGTATATCGAGGCAGTATGCCCGATGCATTATGTTACTCTTTTGCTTCACACCCTATAGTATTCTAATTAGAAAATTTGTTTCATAACCACTTTTATACTTTGTATAAGTTCTAAAACTTACTCATTCACTTATATTGATAAACACGTATAAACATATCTACATTTCTTTGTATTTCATGGCTACTAGTCATGTACTGACCATTTCTCACGATCTTTGGATTCCTTTACCCATAATTTCTATTCGGAAGTAATAACTTCCTGTCTGTTTATTAAATTTTTTTTTATCTTGTCTTTGATTCTTTGTCTAATACTTATTTAGACATTTATTATTGCTTTTTACGTCGTAGTGATGATAACCTTTAGTCATCTTACTTACGTGCTTTTGGTTTTCTCCAGTTAACATACGTCATTATACCATTTTATTACCGGTATTTTTTCTTATACTTCTTTCATTTGGTTGCGGAATTTAATTCCTAATAACCAATATCTTAACATTATATTTGTCTAGGGACAAACTTTTAACATTCTTCTTTCAATAGTTAAATTAACAATTTACCATTCGAACTGTTTTCTATTTTTGTCGGGTAAGCATGCTCTACCTTCAATCTACAAGCTTGTCAACTCCCAACTTTGATTAGATTCCAGCTTTTGTCATGAAAAGTTCCTTGGAGACAACCAAGAATTTCCTTAATCGCCTTACACATTACAACACCTGTCATAACTTACAGGTGGTAACAGTCTGCTACTACTTTATATTAAGTAATATTCTTTGCAGACATCGATTCCATATTTACTTATAGTGACGTTACTTCTGTTCAGGTACATCATGGCGTGTGCATCTTCATTTATATGCTGCTTCTTTTATAGGCCAATTCATAACAACGACTTCCAAATCTATAAGTAGATATAACATTCAGTCTACCACCTTTATTTACTTTTTATTTAATATGATGCTCATTTTACTTGTCTCACCACTTACTTGCATTAAACTCTTCTTTACTACTCTTTTATTATTACAAATTTTATGTACTAATAATACATTCTACTCATAATTTTCATTTTTCCTGTAAGAGTCTTACAACTCTCATATAGGTAATCAATACCCATAATTCTTCTTTTATTTGTTCTTATTCATACTTCCTCTCGCCTCTGTACGCATACATTTTATTATCTTTAATTCCGTTCAGGAATATTAATTATCACATTATATCTTTTACTTTACCATACTAAGTGGTATGTATCCACTGCATCATCTTTTAATACTTATAATCTTACTTGTTCTTATTACATAGGCATATAACACATATGTTATCCTTACTACTTTCTTCAAAACCCTTACCCACCAGATTACCACAATTCCTTTACGATTCCACCAGTCTCAATACATATCATGTGATTATGATAATACGGGCCCATATTACCATAATCACCTATACATATTGATTCTGTTGTTACCACAAGGTTTCATGGGACACTGGTTCCTTTAACATATTAACACCATTATCAGTACACAATAATCACTACTAAAATCTTACTACTTTATAAACATAGTCTTTAATAAATTTAGACGGTTATGGAAAATATCATATAATTTTCCTAACGGTCAAATCTTTGCTCATTTTAAACGTTAACTTAACACTTCTTTGTTTTATATATTTCCATACTTTAAATAATGCATAATGTCTTAATCATTTAAGACACCATATAGCATACTTTCATAAACTAACTTTCCTATAGCATGAGTTTAAGCCTAGGAGTGGAACAAGCCAATCCTAATTCGCTTAAACTATGGCTCTGATACCAACTTGTGACACCCCATTTCTACTGTTTTCAAATACTGTATAAATATAGAATTATAAAAGTACGGTTTATCAAAAACCGATCATTTACATGTTTCAAAATAGTGGGTGTTACAAATCCATACCAAAACTAACCATAGTAAGCAAGAAAGGATTAAACCTTTAGTCCAAGATAGGAGCTAACTCGGGCTCCACTCCAGCTTTACTCCAGCCAATTATACTTCTGAATTTTAACCTGGAATACATGGCATAAAAATAGAATACGTAAGACAATAATGTCTCGTGAGTTACATGAGTTTTAAACTCAAACCATTAACTTCGTTTCCAACTTTTATAAAACTTATAACATAAAACATCTTTCCAAGTTTTATAATAATATCATACCATAGCTCATTGCTTTTCAAAAACATTAAATATCATGCCTTGCAAAAATATCTTCTTTCAAAACTTTATAATAGCAACATACTATAACTTTTCCTTCTCAAAAATCATTTTATGACATACTTTACAAAAATAACATCTTTCTTACTTTCTTTGACTGGTTTTATAAGCTTGCTGGATTTTTATACTTAGGGCTTTAATCACTATAAATGATACCCCAAGTCTCTATGGCTAGAAAGAACGGATCATCCCTCACCATAGAAGTGCTGAGGCAATCTACTTCGCGATGGGGATTTTCCCCAGTATACCCCTTACCTAACCCGGGTAGGTTGGAACATAGTTCCCTTACTAACGCTGCTTGCTACAATTACCAGTCATACAAAATACTTGCTACTTACTTAAACATTTTTCATATACATAACTTGTGGCTAGGTGCCAAACTTTATCATTTTATATCTTTATGGCTAGATGCCAAATATAGCTTTCATCATATAATAATCATATGTTTAAAAACATATCTTTCTAACATACTAAGCTTTATACCAAAACATACTTTCCACATCTTATGGCTATATGCCATTCATACTCAAAAATATATACAGTTTGTAACCAAAACATACTTCTTAAACATTTTGTGGCTATATGCCATTCATATTTGAAAACATGTATCATTTGTAATCAAAATATACTTTCACATAATTGGTTCATAGACCAACATACTATCATTTAACTTGACTTGTAGTTCAAAACATAACTTCAAACATAGCATTATACTTTCATAAACAAGTTGATAATAATAATCTTGCATATAATGTCACATAAAAAGATTTTATAAGAAATCTTAAATATACTTACTTGCCATGTACCCCAGAATGGGTAAAAATACTGCATGTACTCACCTTATAATTCTTGAAAGGTCGTTTAGACGTCCCTCGGTTCTTTACCCTTTCGGTGTCCAATTACTTGACTTGTACCTATATATAATATATGATACATTATTTACATTCTAATTGACTCTATAACATGTTAGAGTCCTTATTATACCATTAATGGTCAAAACAAGTGTATAAACCTTGAATGACCAACTTTAATTAAATCGTATATTATACGTATTTTGCTACAGTACCCCCGAGGGGTCGTATTTCAGTTCCGACACTTTTCCATGAAGTCTTATGCTGTATTAGCCTTGTATTTCAAATTTGGAGTTAATTGGACAAGTCTAGCCCAAATTCCAAAAATCAAGTTTTGACATAAACTTGAAGTTTAGCCACTGCCGCTACAGTGACTTTTCCGCAAGGTCGGATTACGGATTTGACCATTCCCGATATGTTTTCATACCATTCTAAGGCTATGGTAAAAATTTCAGACCAAACGGACATGCCTAGCTATGGTTTCTGACCTTTATGGTTTTTAACATTTTTGGTCCCTGTCTGGAGGCGCACTGCGCCAGGTACAGGGCGCACTGCGCCTGGGCGCACCCCGCATGTGTCCTGGGCGCACTGCGCCTAGCGCCTGGGCAGGCTCCTGATCAGTCGCGATTTGGCACTGTAGCAGTCCGATTTTTATCCTGTAATTCACTAGTTTCACATATTAAGTTCTTTATGACCTACTTAGTCGTTTTAGACTCATTCCAGGACCAAAACCCATCTTTTAAACAAGTATTTTAACCATGGAATCACTGATTCCATCCAAATTCCACAAAAACCCGTTTTTGACATTTTTGGTCCAAAAATCCAAATTTCTGAAATTAATCACTTAGGAATGTCTTAATACATCCTAAATGATTATTTGGACTCAACAAATCCATAAAAATTGATCTTGATCTTGCAAACCCGTGAATTAGGGTTCTTGAGCAAAATCCCAATTATTTGAGAAATAGCAATCTACTTCCATTTTCTTGAATTAAGTCCTTTTAGCATGACTTACTGGAAGTATTAAGCCATTTAAACTACATGATTCTTGACTGAAATTACAATTTCAGTTCATCCCGTTCAAGACATTAGGTAGAATAAGCTTGAAAACATGGAATTCTTACCTTTTGAGGCTTGGAATCATCAATTCCAAGTGTTGTTTCTTGATTTCTTGGCAAACCTTTGATCTTCCCGTGCTCCTCTCTAGCTCTCTCTCGTTCTCTCCCGAGTCTTCTGAAATGTTCTACTGACTTCTGGAGAAAGGAGAGTAATAACTCTCTTATTTATCTTTTAGTTTTATAAAATAATTGCATTTTGGTCCTTAGCCTTCCAATTTCTTTACAAAAGTGGTCCTAAGACCCAAATCTTGCAACATTGTTCCATCAACTTCCAACTTGACATTTTCTTAACATTTTTGGTCATTTTCATGTCAAATGACCGTTTTGCCCTTTTTGGTCAAATTTCACTATTCATGCGGTAAAACTTCAAATTTCACATAAACTTTTATTTCTTATATTATTATTTCGCAAACACATATTTTCTTACCTAATGGTCTTATAATGGGTCGGAAGACCATTTTACCCTTTTTCAACATTTTCGCGGGTTTTCCTTGCGTATTTTCTCGAATATAAATTCGAGATTTTTGGGTCGTTACAACTACCTCCTCCTTATTGGGATTCCGTCCTCGGAATCATCACACAACTATTAATTCAAGGGATTACTTCTTCCCGTCTTCAGAGGCTCTCAGCCCAACTTTGGTTCTTAATAAACACTTTCTTTTTGCCAATACATATTATATTCTTCGTTATTTTATCTTTTAATCTTTTCTTCTTAGGTTGCTTTTGATTCTTTAATCAGTTCTTAACGGTTCCTGCTTTCAATCCTTTATAAAGGATTAACATAATTTCTTTGAACTTTATATCTTCACAGTTAACCAAAATATCATTTGGTCATTTTACTCACTTCTCCTTATAATGTTCATAATACTTGTAAAAATACATTACTTTTATTAAATGACCAAAATACCCTTTTCAGTCATTTTATCTGTTTTCTCAACCTTTTAGTCATTCATTCATATTTCATACTTTCATATTTGTATCAAAATAGCAGCTTACTTTATAATTCTTCTCATATGTTTACCAAAACTTTATGAGACTTTAATAATACTATTCTTTGCTTATAAAATTTCTTCCCCAAATACAATTTGGTAAAACTTTGTATTTATACAGTTTTATAAATACACAATATCTTTCTTTGAAAATAAAATTTTGTCCCTTTTTCGGACATTTTACTCGAACATAACTTCTTCTTTCTTTTTAGAAGTTTTACAACTTCTTATCTTTACATAGTTGTTCTTTAGATATTTTAAACTTCACTTTATTATTCTTTACATCTACTAACAATTCTCGACTTATACCACTCATAAGGAATACATTCCTTTTTACTTTATGTCACATCCTTACTTTTCTGTTTGGGACAGAATCTGTCGAATCATCATGTTGTTCACGAGAATCTGCATTCTCGTTCTGAAAATACTGCTTTTTTTATTTTAGCAATTAGACATTTTTAGCTTCCCTTCTATGTACCATTCACAATATTTACCCTTTTAAACTTGTAAAATTTTTCTACTCTTGTCATTCATATACGAATTCATATACTCCATTTTACTCCTTACTAACTTTCATACGTTTACAATAAATTATTAATATCATTATTTTCTATTCTCATTTTACATGTATCTATTCATACATGTCTTGAATCATTCTACTTTTACATCACATTATTTGTTAATGACCCAAATTATGAATTACATTTTCACATACCTCTTAATCATTTCTTGTACATTACATGTACTACTTCCTTTACATATCTCGTATCATTCTATACTTATTGTACTTTTCATGATATTACCATCCTGTGGTGTATTTAGGTTTCACAATCATATCTGTTAACTTCTTGATTTCAAATATAAATTTTCAATTTCTTGTCCCGCCTTAGACTTTTATAAATAAATGTTATTTCTTGATTACTGCTTAGCTTCTCGGCATTACCATGTGGATTCTTTGGTGTTTCCAGTTCATTCCATCTAGTATTTCATTATTCTCATCTCAATTTCAATATAATTCATACATGCTCTAAATTTTTTTTATACACATATTCTCAACTTGACTCTTATAAAAGTCAAAGCTGTCAAAAATTTATTTGCCAACTTTGTATACTTTTAGTCATAACATGATTCCAACTTAACATTATGATATAACTCATTGTCTCAAATAACTTCTTAATACATATGTACAAGTTCTTAATGCATATTATATATACTTGATTCTCTTTTGGTATAAGAATTCAAACTAACACTTTAGTCATTTTCGTTCCATGACAATTTCTTGACACAACCTTCAATCACCTTTATCACTCGTTACTTTTTACTTGTTGTAATTAATGCCAACAAAATATATCTTTTTTTTTTTAGCTTTACATCTTTTACCATTTCTGTTATATGTTATAAGGCTACATGCCTAACACATTTTACTATTCTTTCGTTTAAACTCCACTTTTTTTTACAACATTATATATTTTATATATAACTTACTTCTTATGTATCTTTAGGTGATACCATTTGCCATTTATTTTCTCGTCATCTTTCATTCTTTTGGTATATCGAGGCAGTATGCCCGATGCATTATGTTACTCTTTTGTTTCACACCCTATAGTATTCTAATTAGAATATTTGTTTCATAACCACTTTTATACTTTGTATAAGTTCTAAAACTTACTCATTCACTTATATTGATAAACACGTATAAACATATCTACATTTCTTTGTATTTCATGGCTACTAGTCATGTACTGACCATTTCTCACGATCTTTGGATTCCTTTACCCATCATTTCTATTCGGAAGTAATAACTTCCTGTCTGTTTATTAAATTTTTTTTATCTTGTCTTTGATTCTTTGTCTAATACTTATTTAGACATTTATTATTGCTTTTTACGTCGTAGTGATGATAACCTTTAGTCGTCTTACTTACATGCTTTTGGTTTTCTCCAGTTAACATACGTCATTATACCATTTTATTACCGGTATTTCTTCTTATACTTCTTTCATTTGGTTGCGGAATTTAATTCCTAATAACCAATATCGTAACATTATATTTGTCTAGGGACAAACTTTTAACATTCTTCTTTCAAGAGTTAAATTAACAATTTACCATTCGAACTGTTTTCTATTTTTGTCGGGTAAGCATGCTCTACCTTCAATCTACAAGCTTGTCAACTCCCAACTTTGATTAGATTCCAGCTTTTGTCATGAAAAGTTCCTTGGAGACAACCAAGAATTTCCTTAATCGCCTTACACATTACAACACCTGTCATAACTTACAGGTGGTAACAGTCTGCTACTACTTTATATTAAGTAATATTCTTTGCAGACATCGATTCCATATTTACTTATAGTGACGTTACTTCTGTTCAGGTACATCATGGCGTGTGCATCTTCATTTATATGCTGCTTCTTTTATAGGCCAATTCATAACAACGACTTCCAAATCTATAAGTAGATATAACATTCAGTCTACCACCTTTATTTACTTTTTATTTAATATGCTGCTCATTTTACTTGTCTCACCACTTACTTGCATTAAACTCTTCTTTACTACTCTTTTATTATTACAAATTTTATGTACTAATAATACATTCTACTCATAATTTTCATTTTTCCTGTAAGAGTCTTACAACTCTCATATAGGTAATCAATACCCATAATTCTTCTTTTATTTGTTCTTATTCATACTTCCTCTCGCCTCTGTACGCATACATTTTATTATCTTTAATTCCGTTCAGGAATATTAATTATCACATTATATCTTTTACTTTACCATACTAAGTGGTATGTATCCACTGCATCATCTTTTAATACTTATAATCTTACTTGTTCTTATTACATAGGCATATAACACATATGTTATCCTTACTACTTTCTTCAAAACCCTTACCCACCAGATTACCACAATTCCTTTACGATTCCACCAGTCTCAATACATATCCTGTGATTATGATAATACGGGCCCATATTACCATAATCACCTATACATATTGATTCTGTTGTTACCACAAGGTTTCATGGGACACTGGTTCCTTTAACATATTAACACCATTATCAGTACACAATAATCACTACTAAAATCTTACTACTTTATAAACATAGTCTTTAATAAATTTAGACGGTTATGGAAAATATCATATAATTTTCCTAACGGTCAAATCTTTGCTCATTTTAAACGTTAACTTAACACTTCTTTGTTTTATATATTTCCATACTTTAAATAATGCATAATGTCTTAATCATTTAAGACACCATATAGCATACTTTCATAAACTAACTTTCCTATAGCATGAGTTTAAGCCTAGGAGTGGAACAAGCCAATCCTAATTCGCTTAAACTATGGCTCTGATACCAACTTGTGACACCCCATTTCTACTGTTTTCAAATACTGTATAAATATAGAATTATAAAAGTACGGTTTATCAAAAACCGATCATTTACATGTTTCAAAATAGTGGGTGTTACAAATCCATACCAAAACTAACCATAGTAAGCAAGAAAGGATTAAACCTTTAGTCTAAGATAGGAGCTAACTCGGGCTCCACTCCAGCTTTACTCCAGCCAATTATACTTCTGAATTTTAACCTGGAATACATGGCATAAAAATAGAATACGTAAGAAAATAATGTCTCGTGAGTTACATGAGTTTTAGACTCAAACCATTAACTTCGTTTCCAACTTTTATAAAACTTATAACATAAAACATCTTTCCAAGTTTTATAATAATATCATACCATAGCTCATTGCTTTTCAAAAACATTAAATATCATGCCTTGCAAAAATATCTTCTTTCAAAACTTTATAATAGCAACATACTATAACTTTTCCTTCTCAAAAATCATTTTATGACATACTTTACAAAAATAACATCTTTCTTACTTTCTTTGACTGGTTTTATAAGCTTGCTGGATTTTTATACTTAGGGCTTTAATCACTATAAATGATACCCCAAGTCTCTATGGCTAGAAAGAACGGATCATCCCTCACCATAGAAGTGCTGAGGCAATCTACTTCGCAATGGGGATTTTCCCTAGTAGACCCCTTACCTAACCCGGGTAGGTTGGAACATAGTTCCCTTACTAACGCTGCTTGCTACAATTACCAGTCATACAAAATACTTGCTACTTACTTAAACATTTTTCATATACATAACTTGTGGCTAGGTGCCAAACTTCATCATTTTATATCTTTATGGCTAGATGCCAAATATAGCTTTCATCATATAATAATCATATGTTTAAAAACATATCTTTCTAACATACTAAGCTTTATACCAAAACATACTTTCCACATCTTATGGCTATATGTCATTCATACTCAAAAATATATACAGTTTGTAACCAAAACATACTTCTTAAACATTTTGTGGCTATATGCCATTCATATTTGAAAACATGTATCATTTGTAATCAAAATATACTTTCACATAATTGGTTCATAGACCAACATACTATCATTTTACTTGACTTGTAGTTCAAAACATAACTTCAAACATAGCATTATACTTTCATAAACAAGTTGATAATAATACTCTTGCATATAATGTCACATAAAAAGATTTTATAAGAAATCTTAAATATACTTACTTGCCATTTACCCTAGAATGGGTAAAAATACTGCATGTACTCACCTTATAATTCTTGAAAGGTCGTTTAGACGTCCCTCGGTTCTTTACCCTTTCGGTGTCCAATTACTTGACTTGTACCTATATATAATATATGATACATTATTTACATTCTAATTGACTCTATAACATGTTAGAGTCCTTATTATACCATTAATGGTCAAAACAAGTGTATAAACCTTGAATGACCAACTTTAATTAAATCGTATATTATACGTATTTTGCTACAGTACCCCCGAGGGGTCGTATTTCAGTTCCGACACTTTTCCATGAAGTCTTATGCTGTATTAGCCTCGTATTTCAAATTTGGAGTTAATTGGACAAGTCTAGCTCAAATTCCAAAAATCAAGTTTTGACATAAACTTGAAGTTTAGCCACTGCCGCTACAGTGACTTTTCCACAAGGTCGGATTACGGATTTGACCATTCCCGATATGTTTTCATACCATTCTAAGGCTATGGTAAAAATTTCAGACCAAACGGACATGCCTAGCTATGGTTTCTGACCTTTATGGTTTTTAACATTTTTGGTCCCTGTCTGGAGGCGCACTGCGCCAGGTACAGGGCGCATTGCGCCTGGGCGCACCCCGCCTGTGTCCTGGGCGCACTGCGCCTAGCGCCTGGGCAGGCTCCTGATCAGTCGCGATTTGGCACTGTAGCAGTCCGATTTTTATCCTGTAATTCACTAGTTTCACATATTAAGTTCTTTATGACCTACTTAGTCGTTTTAGACTCATTCCAGGACCAAAACCCATCTTTTAAACAAGTCTTTTAACCATGGAATCACTGATTCCATCCAAATTGGTCCAAAAATCCAAATTTCTGAAATTAATCACTTAGGAATGTCTTAATACATCCTAAATGATTATTTGGACTCAACAAATCCATAAAAACTGATCTTGATCTTGCAAACCCGTGAATTAGGGTTCTTGAGCAAAATCCCAATTATTTGAGAAATAGCAATCTACTTCCATTTTCTTGAATTAAGTCCTTTTAGCATGACTTACTGGAAGTATTAAGCCATTTAAACTACATGATTCTTGACTGAAATTACAATTTCAGTTCATCCCGTTCAAGACATTAGGTAGAATAAGCTTGAAAACATGGAATTCTTACCTTTTGAGGCTTGGAATCATCAATTCCAAGTGTCGTTTCTTGATTTCTTGGCAAACCTTTGATCTTCCCGTGCTCCTCTCTAGCTCTCTCTCGTTCTCTCCCGAGTCTTCTGAAATGTTCTACTGACTTCTGGAGAAAGGAGAGTAATAACTCTCTTATTTATCTTTTAGTTTTATAAAATAATTGCATTTTGGTCCTTAGCCTTCCAATTTCTTTACAAAAGTGGTCCTAAGACCCAAAATCTTGCAACATTGTTCCATCAACTTCCAACTTGACATTTTCTTAACATTTTTGGTCATTTTCATGTCAAATGACCGTTTTGCCCTTTTTGGTCAAATTTCACTATTCATGCGGTAAAACTTCAAATTTCACATAAACTTTTATTTCTTATATTATTATTTCGCAAACACATATTTTCTTACCTAATGGTATTATAATGGGTCGGAAGACCATTTTACCCTTTTTCAACATTTTCGCGGGTTTTCCTTGCGTATTTTCTCGAATATAAATTCGACATTTTTGGGTCGTTACAACTACCTCCCCCTTATTGGGATTCCGTCCTCAGAATCATCACACAACTATTAATTTAAGGATTAAATCCGAATATATATTTTAAATGTTTAAAATATTAAGATTTAATTAATTTAATTAATTGTTAATTAAAAGATAATTAAAAGGATTTAATTAATTTCAAATTTGCGAAAATTAAGGATAAATCCGGAAAAATATTTTAAATGTTTAAAATATTAAGATTTAATTATTTCAATTAATTGTTAATTAAAGGATAATTAAATTGATTTTTAAAGGTTTAATTTAATTTTAAATTTAATAGTTAAATTGGTAAAATTAAAAGATAAACCTGGAATATTTTAAAGGGTTTTAAAATATATCTTATATATGTTATTAAAGGTTAATACTATATGTATAAGATAAAATTGGTCAGTCAATTCAATAGTAGGCCTCATTCACGAAGCTGATCTATAAAGTGGGTATAAGGAGGCTGCCTATAAAATGACAGTCTAATGGGTGAGCACTCTCGCCCACCGCTCGCCTGATCAGTGGAAGGTCGTTAGCCGAACAGTTTTGATAGGACCGCTTAATCATTAAAAGTATAATGATCAAAGTACTAGAACCATTTACAAAAATCCCAATCTAGTTACTTTAGGAAAAATGTGAACTTGATGCTAATCCATGAAGTTGCACATTGCACTTTATGAAACGTTGGTGGAGCGTGTGTGGGTTACCGGCACACCAATGGGGGTTCATAAAGAGTGGCAATGGGTTTCTCGGGTGTTATCATTGTTGATGGAGCGTGTGTGGTTAACCGACACATCAATTTGAGATGATAATGGACCCCGAGAGTACCAAGCTAATTTGCATGGTTATTCACACCCGGTTTGTGATCCTCGGCATCCCAGTCACAAACGGTGGGGCATATTCGAGATTAAACATGCCATTGAACAGTTCGATGAATCTCACAGATCTAGGAATTTCATAAGACTGAAATTGATAAATGTTATCTACCTTAATGACCACTGTGTTGTGATTACGGCATCCCTCTTCACAACATAGTTGGGGTATTTTGGATCCTAGCCTTGTTAAATAATATATATTGGGTAATTATTTAAAAGGATTAATTAAACTAATAAATTCTCTTTCCTTTTATAGATGTCTGAATCGAGTGTCTATTCTCATCCTCCTCCTCATTCACCTATTTCTGAGGGCATCAGAAAGCGCCTGCTAAATATGGAAAGGCTGACTGGCCTTAACTATGTGGAATGGCTTCGCAATTGGAGAATGGTTCTTGTTATTGCTGGAAAGCCACACCTCATTAAGTATCCAATCCCAGTTCCACCAAAACATGTCATCACAAAAGGTCTTTATGATGAGCATGACCAATTATTTGATGAATCCGAGGAAGTTCGTGACCTCATGCTATTGACCATTGACCCCAAGTTCCGCAGGGATTTTGGATCCCTAGGGCCGTATGAGTTAATACAATTGGTTGAGGAAAAGTTCCAAGAACCTGTTGAAGAGGAACGAGCTAGGATCTTCAAAAGACTTGCAGAGTGCAAGCTAAAAGAAGGAAGTATCATCGATTCGCATGTTCTCAAGATTGAGAGATACATAGGCGAATTGTACAAACTTGGTCATCGAATTAGTCAGGAAATAAGTGTTAAGATCCTACTTGATTCGCTGACTAATAGGTACGATCTGTTCATTCAGACGTATAGAAAGGAAGACCGGAAAAAGACTTTTATGGAAATGCGTTCTCTGTTGACCCTATACGAGTCACTCATGGACAGGCATTGCTCCACTGGTTCGGCTACTTCTGGATTGAATCCAGTGAAGAGACGCAGCAAGAAACGTTCCAGATCGTCTTGACATGTTCTGAGATGTCTTAAACTGGGAATCCATAGGATCGGATACAGTCACGGAAAGATTGGAAAATGCTCCAAGGTAAAATCTTTAGAAACTCAGGTTTATCTAAAAACTTCGAAACTCCTGATCCATAATTCCTTGATACATAATGTGATAGTCACGTTTGGTTTGTATGCAGAGAATCAGTAGGGTACAGGACTTTGACGCATAGGAGCACTTTTGGATTGGATCTCCAGCTTATGCAGTTTTGAAGTTTAGTTAGATATTACAATCTTGTTATTAGATTATTAGATGCAAACGACATTGCTTTCATATAGTACATTGTTCGAGGGTTTTTGTGTTTTAATAAAATGTTGATTTTCTTTTGATTATTTTAATTATCCTCGAAATGTTGTGTGAATGTGTTAATGGCATAAATGGTAATAACTTGAATGTTGATACATCCAATGGGATTGGACTTATAAATTGTGTTCTCTATGATTGTTAAAAAGAATTTTATGAGAAACACTTCAACCAAAGGTCCAGTTGGACAGGACTTTGGAATCATTTGACTTAGAGTCACATGATGAATTGAGTGCTTAATAAAATTAATTGTGGAAAGAAAGGAATCACCCAAAGATCCAATGGATATGTAACGACCCAAAAATCTTGAATTTATATTCGAGATAATGCTTAAGGTAAAGGCCAAAAATTTTGAAAGTATTAAAATAACGTAGCGGGAATTATAGTAAAACTCCGAGAGTTTGGAGAGAATTGGTGAAAAAGGGCAAAATAGTCTTTTGCTATGTTTTAGACTTTAATATAAACAATATTTTAGTGTTTGGGATAAAAGTGTGAGAAATAGAACTTGGTGTAATAAAAGTTGAAATATATATATATATATATATATATATATATATATATATATATATATATATATATATATATATATATATATATATATATATATATATATATATATATATATATATATATATATATATATATATATATATAAGTGACAAATTATGCTTGTAAGGGTAATTTGGTCATTTTACCATGAGAAGGGTAATTTGGTCATTTTACCATGGGAAGGGTAATTTGGTCATTTGACCATATACAAGAGTTATTATGAAAGTATAATTATAGTTTGGACTAAAAATGTAAGAAAGATAGTTACATGTGGTAAAAACCTAATGTTGGTGCCTAAAGTCCAAGGAAGAGAACTTTAGGGACTAAACTGAAAAATGGCAATTATTAAAGAGAGAAATATCTCTCATAGTTGCAGAAGTTTGGAGAAGTCACGGGAGAAGTTCTTGGAAGAATTGATTTCTGGAATTCACAAGATTGAAGCAAGGAATCGGATTTATAGCTTGGAATTGAAGATTTTAATCAAGTAAGGTTAGTAATTTACATTCTAGTCAAGTTCTTGGGTGTTCTTCATGGGAGGAACTAAGGACTGAAATTTCAGTCATGATCCAAGTAGTATGACATGATTTTTCAATTGCAAATATGTTCTAAGTATTAAGAACATGTATTTGAAACAAATGTTCGATTTTCGGAAGGAAATTTGTCATATGTTGTATAATTCGTAGAAAAATCATACGCTGTCCAAATCAGGCGATTCCAGTGCCCATGGTTTCGTCTCGATGTCTTTTTCAGTTCATCAGTTGGGGTCCAGACCTCATTCGGTCGTTTTCTAGGGTTTTGAACCCGATTTCCATGAGTATGATTTCTGTATTCAGTTGTGTTGTGAAATTCTTGTAAAATCGTGTGTTCACTGGATTGTTCTGAAATTTTGTGTGGAGAAGAACCTTGTCATGAGCCATACTCGACCAAAAGGGGTTGACTCAGTTCGTTGTTTTGGTTTGGACTTTGGTGTGTGCAATCTGACCTCCACAGATTGGTTGCTGCACACCTAGGTCAACTTGTGGGATTTTTAATTCCAAAATGGTTCATAGTTTAGGTCTGAAAATTTGATGGAAAGGTCATCCTCATGTCTACAGTGTTCCATCCAGAGGGCTTGATCCAATTCCATTAGGAATCTAGGGTTCCAATGCCTTCTCTTTGACTGAACTAGAATTGTCGCTGTGCACATTGTCCTTGTTGCACGATTTTTAATTCTCAGTTGGCTTATGCTTTGAGTTTGATTTTTTGATGATAGCTTTATCTTCATGTCTAGTGTAACTCATCCAAAATGCTTGACTTATTTCTTTTCAGAAGTCAGGTTGTTGGACAGATCTTGTCAACCTATGCTGAGTTGTGACAGAAATGTTGCTGCTCATTTCCTTCATATTGTATGATTTTTAATTCTTAATTGGTTTGTCTTTTGGGTCTGAATTTCGAAGGGTAGTCTCTTGGTTATATATAGTATGCCTATGTAAGAGGGTTTCCCTTGATTCCATTCCCAAGTGGAATGGAATTGGTGATTCCTCCACTAATCCAGATTTGTGACAGATTGCACTGTCAATCTTATCGCTTATTTTTAGGGTCTTAAAATGTGATTCAAGTCTCGGTATCTTCTTGAGACTTGTCATGTATTGTGTCTAGTTTTCAGAATGTCTGAGTTTGTGCCATTCGGGTTTCTGAGTTGGGAGTTATGGTCAATTCTTTGACCATGCGTCTTAGATATAAAAATCTCAAAAAATGAGTAAATAATGTGATATTAATCTATTAAGATGTAGATTAAGAGGTCTTTAATTGTTAATAAGGCCTAGCTTATATTAACTAGAATGTTAAATGAACTCCTTAGGTATTAAGGAGTAAAGTTGAAGGAAAGGAAAACTCAACGGGAAGAAGTAATTATAGTTAGACTTCTCTAACTAGACAAGGTGAGTACATGCAGTATTTTTACCTATTCTGGGGTACATGGCAAGTAAGTATTTTCAAGATTTCTTATAAAATCTTATATGTGAAATTATATGCAAGAGTTTTATTTCTAACTTGTTTGTGAAAGTATATTTCGATTACAAGTTATATATGTTTTCAAATATGAATGGCATATAGTCATAAGATGTTGGAAAGTATGATTTGGTATAAAGCTTAGAATGTTATAAAAACATATTTTACATATGTAATGAAAGTTATAAATTTGGCATCTAGCCATAAAGACAGAAAATAATGAAGTTTGACACTTAGCCACAAGTTATATGTATGTAAGTAATGTTCAAGCAAGCAGCAAGTTTTTTTTTTGTATGACTGGTAATTGTAGCAAGCAGCGTTAGTAAGGGAACTATGTTCCAACCTACCCGGGTTAGGTAAGGGGTCTACTGGGGAAAAAACCCCATCGCGAAGTAGATTGCCTCAGCACTTCTATGGTGAGGATTGATCCGTTCTTTCTAGCCATAGAGACTTGGGGTATCACTTATAGTGATTAAAGCCCTAAGTATAAAAATCCAGCAAGCTTATAAAACCAGTCAAAGAAAGTAAGAAAGATGTTATTTTATAAAGTATGTCATAAAATGATTTTTGAGAAGTAAAGAGTTATAGCATGTTGCTATTATAAAGTTTTGAAAGAAGATATTTTTGCAAGGCATGATAAGAAATGATTTTGAAAAGTAATGAGTTATGGTATGATATTATTATAAAACTTTGAAAAATGTTTTATGTTATAAATTTTATAAAAAGGTTGGAAAAGAAGTTAAAAAGTTTGAGTCTAAAACTCATGTAACTCACGAGACATTTTTGTCTTACGTATTCTATGTTTTTTCCATGTATTCCAGGTTAAAATAAGTTGCTATAAATGGGATGAAGTTTAGCTGGAGTGGAGAGCTCCTAACTTGGACGCAAGGTTTAATCCTTCTCTTGCTTACTATGGTTAGATTTGGTATGAATTTGTAACAACCACAGTTTTAAACATGTAAATTATCGGTTTTTGATAAACCGTATTTTTGTATTCATGTATTTATACGAAAAACCATAGTATTTGCAAACAGTAGAACTGGGGTGTCACAAGTTGGTATCAGAGCCATAGTTTAAGCGAATTAGGATTGGCTTGTTCCACTCCTAGGCTTAAACTCATGCTATAGAAATGTTAATTTATGAAAAGTATGTTATATGATGTCTTAAATGATTAAGACATTATGCATTTTTTTTAAAATATGTAGATATATAACACTAATAAGTGTTAAGTTAACGTTTAAAGTGAGCAAAAATCTGACCGTTAGTAAAATTATATGATATTTTCCGTAACCGTCTAAATTTATTAAAGGCTATGTTTATAAAGTAGTAAGATTTCTAGTAGTGATCACCATGTACTTATAATGGTGTTATATATTAAAGGAACCAGTGTCCCATGAAACCTTGTGGTAACAGCAGAACCAATATGTATAGGTGATTATGGTAATATGGGCCTGTATTATCATAATCACAGGATATGTATTGGGACTGGTGGAATCGCAAAGGAATTATGGCATTCTGGTGGGTAAGATTTGTGAAAAGAGTAGTAAGAATAACATAGGAATTATATGTCTATGTACCAAGAACAAGAAAGATTATAAGTAATAAAAGTTAATGCAGTGGATATATACCACTTAGTATGGTAAAGAAAAAGGAAATCAATAAGATAATTAATACTTCCTAGACAAATTAAATGACATTAAAGTATATGCCTGCGGAGACAAGAGGAAGTATGAATAAGAGCAATTTAAAGAAGAATTATGGGTATTGATTACCTATATAAGAGTTGTAAGACTCTTACATAAAGAATGAAAATTATAAGTAGAGTGCATTAATAGTATATAAATTTGGTAATAAAAAAAAGTTTAATGTTGACAAGTGGTGTGCTTTAGGCATAACCATTAAATGCATAATCTTATCTAAAAGTCGTGTGAATATTAAAGATATAAAGGAAGTAAGATATCGCTACAGAACGATAAGAGTAAAATGATGAGAAAGTTAAAGATAGAAGATGGCAATGCTAAAAGGGAATGGAAGACTAACGTACAGATTGAACATAGAAGATGCAAGAAAGTGTTTCAAAGATTTAATAATTGATTAAGTTATAAGTACATTGTTATAATGAGTCATAAAACAAAGTAAGATTACCCAAATGGGGAAAAGGATGATGAATGGTAAATTGTTAAAAATTATGATATTGTAAGTAAATTACATTAAAGTAAAGTGATTAAATAAATATGAATTGAGAAATAAAGGTTGAATGCCTAAATAAATGTTAGGCAAGAGATTAAAGATGAAACAAACGATGATGAGATAGTGGTTGTCAGGAAATAAATTCCGCAACCAAATGAATGAAATAAAAGAAGAAATACCAGTAATGAAAGAGTATAATGAGGAATGTTAATTGAAGAAAACCAAAAGCGTGTAAGCAAAATGACTAAAGGTCATAAATGATATGAAGTAAAGAAAAAGAGTAAATATCTAAACAAGTAGTAGAAGAAGAATTTAAGATAATGTAAGAACTATGATAAACAGAAAAGAAGTTACTACTTCCGAATGGGAATGATGGGTAAAAGTCTCTAAAGATTATGGGAAATGATTAGTACATGGCTAGAAACCATGAAATACAAAGAAATGTATATATGTTGATACGTGCTTATAAATATAAAAGCATGAGAAAGTTTTGAGATATATGTATATATAATGTATAAAAAGTATAAAGGTGGTTATGAAATAAGTATTCTAATTAGGATACTACAAGTTATGAAGCAAAAGAGTAAGATAATGTATTGGGCATATTGCCCCGAGAGACAAAAGAACGGAAGATGATGAGAAAATAAATGGCAGTTGTGTATCACTTAAAGATACATAAGAAGTAAGTTTTACATAAAATATGGGGTAAAAAGAAAGCTAAGAAAAATATTTTGTTGGCATTAGCTACAACAGGTAAAGAGTAACGAATTATAATGGTGATTAAGGGTTGTGTCAAGAAGTTAATGAATGTGGCATGTCTTGAACAATATTAACAAAGTCATAAATTTACATGGATTTACATGGAGATGTAAAGGTATTAAGATTTTGAGCGACAGACACACAAGTTACTGTGTTTTGCTTGAATCTTCGAACAGAACACGATTAGTTATGCTTCAAAATATTTGCCAAACAGTTTGACAAATATGGTTTCGCTTATCGGAATAAGCGATTGATTGGAACCTTGAAGTGTTCAAGGATTTCAAAGGAAGTATAAGATCAACAGAACCTGAATGACTACATAGACTGAGAAAATGTTTCACAGGTCATCCTCTTCCAAGAACACTAATGGTTATAATGTGTCTTAGGCAAGGTTGTAGAAGTCGCCAGGCGGTAGGTGGGCGGTCGACTGGGGCCTAGGACTAGTCGGACTAGGCGAGGACTAGTCGGCGCCTAGGCGGGGAGTATTAATTGTAATAAATTTTATTTTTTTTAAATAATATATATATATATATATATATATATATATATATATATATATATATATATATATATATATATATATATATATATATATATATATATATATATATATATATATATATATATATATTACTAATAAGATTTAGGGTACCAATGAAAGTACAATGCTATAATAAAAATCTCAATGAAAGTACAATGTCGTTTCTTGCACTTAGGGTATTTAGTGTACCAATGAAAGTACAATATATATTACTAATAAGATTTAGGGTACCTCTTAGGACATGTAGCGGTTGATTCCATTGATGGTGTAACAGATCTTTTAGATGTCATTTTGTTCTCTGTAAAAAAATATACAAAAGAAATATACATAAATTTGAGACATGATCCTGTAATCAAAACATATAGAGATAATTGAGGTTTGTTTCATAATCAACCCAAAAAAACTAAATTTTACATCAAATACACGAAACATGTAGAATTTTGTAAAAACTAAATTCTAGTTAGATACAAAGGTGTTGAGAAAGAGTATCGTGCAGAGGAAATTTCATCCATGGTTCTTATGAAACTGAAAGATGCTGCAGAGGCATATCTTGGTGAAACTGTGAAAGATGCAGTCATCACCGTGCCAGCTTATTTTAATGATTTCCAGCGCCAAGCAACAAAGGATGCTGCTTATATTGCTGGACTTAATGTTCTACAAATAATCAATGAGCTACTTCAGTTGCAATTGCCTATGGAGTAGATATGAGAACTGATATAGTTCGTGACACACATGTTCTCGAACTTGGAACCAGAAATCAAACTCAGAATTTGATAATCAAAATCGAACTTGGAACCAGAAATCAAACTCAGAATTTGATAATCAAAATCGAACTTGGAACCAGGAAATCGAACTCGAAACCGTGTTTCAATATAATAACTTCAAACCAGAAATCGAACTCAGAAATTTAGAACTTCAGAACCGTGTTTCAATCTAACTCAGAAATTTCGAACATGTTTATATCTAAGAACTTCAAAATCGGACAACCAAAATCAAAATCGGACAACCAAAATCAAAATTATGCTTGCAGTAGGAATCGGACATTACCGAAGCCGGAAGAAGCTATTGCCGTAGGAAGAAAAAGAATCGGACATTACCGAAGCCGGAGGAAGCTAGTGGCGGAGGAGGCCGGCGTCGCAGTTGGAGGGGATGACGGAAATCAGGAGAGGAAATTCATTGCAATCGGGAATGTACGCAAAAAATCGGGATAGGTCAAAATAATTGAGGGGGAAATTAAAATAATTGAGGGGCAAATTTAAAAATTTTCAAAAAAATTGAGGGGTAAATTTGAAATTTTTCAAAGATCCATTTGACCGGCTTTGACCGACTTTGACCGGCTTTGACCGACTTTGACCGCCTAGCCCGTTTTTTGACCGATGTTGACCACGCCCGACTAATAAGCCGCATAGCACTAAACGTGTGCAGTAATGGTCCGCCTAGCGCCTAGGCGCCTCCTAGGCCGACTTTTACAACACTGGTCTTAGGGAAGATTATGGAGCATTGATCGAAATAGTTTTGATCCTCGATGTATAAGATACATTTCCGATTAGTATTTCCATGAATTAAATATTCAACCAGTCAGACCGCAGAAACCATATTCCGACCATATCTTAGACTAAGTAGGTTATGTCGACACTATCTGAAATGTAAAGCTGGGATCATCCCACTAGTACATAGAAAGTCCAGGGTCATGTAGCATTCGTCCGAATCTCTTGACGAGCCTGAAACTGATCAGCGATGTCGTTTCATTGGCCATCCCGGTTATCCTTTGAAAGAAGAGCCCTTTTAGTAAGAGCTCATGTTCTAAGGAAACAGTGGGAGTAAAAATAATCCTGAAGGAGTTCAGGGATTAGCCAAGTGAAAGAACCTTTTAGTCACCACTGGGCCTTGACCAGGAATTGGATTCCTGTTAAACCTGACATACCCTTTTTTCGCTTGACCAGTAGTCACCGTCATAAGGAGTTATGATATGGGTGACATACCAAGTAGTGGTAAAACACTAAAGATGATGCGGATAAGTAATCCGACTACTGGAAGCATTGGTGAACCCGGTTGCTGCCAAATAAGAGAACCTCAGCACGAGACACAGTCTATGTGTCAATTTGTTTGATTTTTACAACTGGTCTAGGAACCAGTGGGAGTAATTGAATCATCAAAAGAAGGAAACATAGAAATGTACTTACAGAACATCTGATTGATTGAGTGATCACTTGGAGTCAAGCAATTGATTCCGAGAAGAGCACTCTCAATAGAAGATGAGATTCAAGAGGATTCTGCATGGCATAGTGTGAGTCGTTAATGGAGCGTGTGTGGTTTATCGGCACACTAATAAGGACTCACATAGAGCATGCCATTACAAAAGGTACATGGCCCCGGGATTCGTCCCATGGGCATCTCGCAAGAAAGGATATTCGGATTCTCAAAATAGGCCAAAAGGTTTGGATTTTGTGAATAGCCTGAAAGATTTCCTTTAATATGTCGGAAAGGTTTGAATTTCGGTTTCGCAAAATGTGCCAGAAGTTCTGGATTTTGTGAATAGTCCGAAAGAGTCATATAACGGTGTCAAAGCCAGTGGGAGTATCTGCTATCATTGTATGTGGGTTACATACTGGTTCTAGAAAACGTCTCTTATCATTACAAAGTATAATGACTTGGTGTTAAGAAACGGTTCACTATGAAAGACTTTAAGAGATACAACATACTCAGGTGGTTGTGAGCATCTATTAGATAGATCAGAATTCTGCCAATGTGATCTTGATGAGATTCAAGATGCATAACCCAAGGAAAGGAGTTTCCTGTCATTGCAAGGTGTAATGAATTGGCATGAAAGAAACAAAGAAGGTGCAGCAAATTTACGTAGTTCATAGACATCTATCAGATAGATGAGACTGACAGTATTGACTTAGCCGTTGAGAATATGATCTTGATGGGATTCAAGATGCATAAAAAAGAGTCCCCGAAAGGAAATGGTTTCCGAAAATCATGACACAAGGATTAATGGTAATCTTAGGATTCCGAAAGGGCTTGGAATGAGATTACATCAGGTTCCTCGAGCCTCTTGGACAAATCAGAAGTGTTATGAACATATCCTGATGACTTAATGCTTAGAGCATTATAAGTTAGATTCAGGATATTGCCTAGCTGAGAATACTGAATGAATTTTTTGAACAGACGTGAAAAAACATTGGGAAATGATTAGGGTGAACGATTTGAAAGGAGTTTTGAATCAGTAATTGGTTACATCAGGACGTGGTGTTATAGGACTTCATAGTTGAAGAGTTTCGTTGTTTTCTGATGGAGCGCGTATGGTTCACCGACACATCATGATACCTCAAAATAGTATTAGGGTGTAGTCATGTAGACTATGGATCCCGAGAACTATGGGTAGTCACAGTACACATCACCAGAATGGAGTTGTGAGAGAGAAAGACGGAATGACAAATTGAGATATCATCGGAAGAGTATCCGATTGGATTATCTGCAATTAAAGTGTATAAGTGTTAGACACTTGGATACATAGAAAGAGTGAAAAGGTCATAATAGACAAATATAAAAGGATTTGAATTAAAAGTTTAAAAGAAAATAAGAAACCGATAATATTTATGGTAAATCTGACTTGGTGATTACCTCGTAGAGACTTGGTAATATGCAGGAGTAGCTGCCAGTCAGATTTCATGTTTCGCTTTTGCATGTTTACTTCATGCGTAATTGGATTACTCAAAATATCCACAGTCGCTCATACTCTTAGGGAGTAAGTATGAAGAAAGACTATCATGAATTGGTTTGTAGATTGTCTAAGGAGTTAGACATAGCAATAAGATTGCTGCAATGTTCATGAGTACTTGGAAATGGAGATTTGAGTATTGGATAAACCCACGCTCAATAGATTGCTTCATGGATTACATCACGAGCAATGTTGAGACGATAATATCTTATGGTCTTGAAGTGGAGAGTTATGAGTTATAATTTGCAAGGCGGTTGCTCATTGATAGTACGAAAACGCATCGGTAACTCGGTGTTATAAAACATGCTGTTGTGAGTGATTTGTCGGATAAAAGATATAACATATTAGTCAAAGCTTATTCGTCCCATGACCCTGACGGGAAACAGATATCTGTTGGCCACTCGATGATTTCGAAGTTGACTGAAGTGCTGGCCAGCCAGGACTAAATTGATTCGTTCAATTAGAAGTCTAAAAGTCATAAGCAAAAATCGAAAATCGGGAAACAGTGTCAGACAGAGATTGATCTCAATCCATGTCTCATGTCTGAAAATATCTTGTAGGATGGAGGATCATTTGATCACTTATCTATGGACAGAACTGACTAGGTCAGAGTTCGGCAGCAGTTTCTAGGAAGCTACAGTTTGCTGATTAATTAGAGGTTAAATTGGTAATTATAGTCATAGACTTATCCAAGTGGGAGACTGTTGGATTAGGTGTCTAAGCCATGACTAATAATTTGTATTTACCTAATTAATAGTAGCAAAGTCCATTTGGGTTGCCCTCATAGTTAGAGGTTTGGTAGAAAGTTCGGTAGAAAGAAAGGTTGATTTATTATGGGATTAATAACTCAACAGAAATTAAATATATAGTTTATTAATATATTAAAGTCATAATATATTAATTAGAAACTATATTAATTAGTTAGGAATTAATCCAGAATTAATTGGATTTAATTTGGGGATTAATTTAATTAATTAAAGGTGCAGGGACTGAAATTGTAATTACTCATTAGTTGAGTAGTGAGTGTCCAAGACTAACCAGTAGTTGGCGAAATTAAGGACATGATTATCCTTAATTTCGAAAATAAGATTTAAGAGAAATAGGTTTGAATTGTAAGATAAAAGGTTTATCTTATTTGAATTCAAAAGGGTTTATCTCTAAAGGCTTATCTGGTAGTCAGTTGGAAACTATAAATAGGGGTTCCCAGGCATCCTTGAAATCGCCAATTTCTCTCCTCCCTCTCTCTGGATTTCGTCCACCTCCTGCTCCCTGGGTGTGATCTCATTTGAGGCAGGACACTTGTGCTGCTTAGCTTGCAAGAAACAACTAAAAGGTTAGTTTTTCTATTTTATTCTTTTAGTTAATTTTTGTTTTGCCTTTAGGAATTAGTTTCATGTTCAAAGTAAGAAAACATAGATCCAATTCAGGTTGCATGTGAACTTAGGGTTTTAGTTCATAGATTTGCAGAATATATATATATAAAATTTTCTT
Source organism: Cichorium intybus (assembly GCA_023525715.1). Classification (NCBI taxonomy): domain Eukaryota; kingdom Viridiplantae; phylum Streptophyta; class Magnoliopsida; order Asterales; family Asteraceae; genus Cichorium; species Cichorium intybus. The sequence continues at coordinate 6,963,021 of CM042010.1, forward strand.
GCTATTATGGATTGTAAGTTTAAAGTAAAATGTTATAATAGATGAAAAGTAAAGTATGCTACTATTATGGATATTAAAAGCAATGGACATTGCTAATATGGATGAAAGATAAAATATGTTGATATTATGGATATACAAGGTAAAATGTATTGCTAATATGGTTGAAAATTAAAGTAAGTTGCTATTATGTATAATAAAGGTAAAGTACATTGGTCTTATGGATGAAAATTAAAATATTTGGTTATTATAGATAGTAAGGTAAATTACATTCCTATTATACATTGTAAATCTAAGTACTATGATATAATGGATAAAAAGTATAATATGTTGTTATGATTGATAGTAAAACTAAGTTCATTGCTGATATGGACGAAAAATAAAGTATGTTCCTATTATGAAGTGTAATTATAAAGTACAATGTTATAACTGTGTAAGGAACTCATCTTTAGGAACCCTACTAACCTACTTCACATATAGACGTCACATCAGTTTTTCTCTCTCCTCTCACTTCCATCTTTCCCAACCCTCAACACAAGGAATCCATCTTTATGGACCCACAGTTAATATACAAGTACTAAAGCCTATAGTACAAGCTAAGAGAGAAAGACTTGAGTGGGTTGGGAATGATGGCGAACCCGAAAAATCCCGACCTTGATGAACCCATATATGGCGGATTGAAGGGCACGTCAATATCGGCCTTATCTTCCATCCATCTATGGTCGACCACATGCCTCCTAATGGATAAAAATAACCACTCAACTACAGTTTTACTCCTTGTTGTTTATATCAAATTACAGTTTTGGTCCTAGTTTTAGAAATCTTGCATCATGGGTCCCTATGGTTTTCAAATCTTGCAGTTTTGGTCATTGGTACATATAAAATGACCATATTACCCGTTTACTTTTCTTTGGTCCTTTTCTTTTTATTGATCTATAGATTTAGTTAATTAAGAAAATTAAAAAAACCACCCTCACCCCCACCCCTACCTCAACGTTGTCTCTCTTTCTCTCTTCATTATTATATCTCTCCTCTCTCGTTTGGAAACAATAGATTTCTTGAACACACACATTTATGATGAAGTTTTTCATTTTGATTAACATAATGGAGATTTGGGTTTCTGATGAACATGATAAATGTTGGATTAGGTGTCTAAGCCATGACTAATAATTAATATTTACCTAATTAATAGAAGCACAGTCCATTTGGGTTGCCCTCATGGCTGGAGGTTTGGTAGAAAATTCGGTAGAGAGAAAGGTTGATTTATTATGAGATTAATAAATCAACAGGAATTAAGTATATGGTTTATTAATATATTAAAGTCTTAATATATTAATTAGAAACTATATTAATTAATTAGAAATTAATCTGGAATTAATTGGATTTAATTCGGTGATTAATTAATTAATTAAAGGTGCAGGGACTAAAACTGTAATTATTCAATAGTTGAGTAAGTGACAGTGGGAGTGACCAGTGGATTTCGATTTCTATATATGGTATATAGAAATTTCGAAATTAATATAATAGGATAAATAGGAGTTTGAATTATAAGATAAAAGGTTTATCTTATTTGAATTCAAAAACGTTTATCTCTAAGGTTTATCAACTGGCCATCTGGAAAACTATAAATAAGGGTCCCTGGGCACCATATTGATCTCGCCACTTTCATAAGATCTCTCTGGAATTTTCGATCCCCTCTCCTCCTTGCTTGGGTGTGACTTTCATTTGAGGCAGGATAATTTTGCTGCTCAGCTTCCAAGAAATTAAGGTTGGTTTTTCTGTTTTGATCTTTAGTTTCTTTTATTGGCCTCTAGGTTTTTGTTATATGTTCAATTAGAAGAAAACATAGATCCTCATAGGTTGCATGTGAACTTAGGTTATTTAGTTCATGGTTTGCAGAAAACCTTTCAGTGGTATCAGAGCCTGTTTTGTTTTCTTGTTGAATTGTTATAACTGTTTTAGGGTTTAAAGCCTATAAACCCTAATTATAATCAGGATCGATTTCTTGGATTAGGGTTTTGGAAACCCTAACCCCCCTTGCTAATTTCGAAAATTACAATTAGGGTTTTAGGAGGTTTTCTATTTTTGGTAACTTTATTTGTTAATTAAATGGATAACCTTAAACCCCATTTTTTTGAATTCGAAATCTAAGGGGTTTAGGATAGGTTTTAATTAATTTGATTAATTTGGATAAACCTATCTTCATTGAATTAATTTAATTAATTGTTAATTAAAAGATAATTCAAAAAGGATTTAATTAATTTTAAATTTTCGAAAATTAATGGAAATATCCGGAAAAATATTTTAAATGTTTAAAATATTTAGATTTAATTAATTTAATTAATTGGTAATTAAAATTGATTAAATCGATTTTAAGGTTTAATTTAATTGTTAAATTTGGTAAAATTAAAAGATAAACCTTGAATATTTTAAAGGGTTTTAAAATATATCTTATATATGTTATTAAAAGTTAATACTATATATATATGAGATAAATTTGGTTAGTCAAATCAATAGTAGGCCTCATTCACGAAGCTGGTCTATAAAGTGGGTATAAGGAGACTGCCTATAAAATGGTAGTCTAATGGGTGAACACTCTCACCCACCGCTCGCCTGATCAGTGGAGGGTCGTTAGCCGAACGGGTTTGACAGAACCGCTTAATCATTAAAAGTATAATGATCAAAGTACTAGAACTATTTACAAAAATCCCAATCTAGTTACTTTAGGGAAAAATGTGAATTTGATGCTAACCCATGAAATTGCACATTGCACTTTATGAAACGTTGGTGGAGCGTGTGTGGTTTACCGGCACACCAATGGGGGTTCATAAAGAGTGGCAATGGGTGTCTCAGGTGTTATCATTGTTGATGGAGCGTGTGTGGTTTACCGGCACATCAATTTGAGATGATAATGGACCCCGAGAGTACCAAGCTAATTTGCATGGTTATTCACACCCGGTTTGTGATCCTCGGCATCCCAGTCACAAACGGTGGGGCATATCCGAGATTAAACATGCTATTGAACAGTTCAATAAATCTCAAAAGAAACTAGGAATTCCATTTATAATAAGATTATTTTTCCGCGGTGGAATTGGCTGAATCGTCATTCGCCTACCTTTATAAAATTTGCTTATAGATTACGGCATCCCTCTTCTATGTTGCAAATTGTTATAGTTGGATCCTAGCCTTATTTTATATTGGGTTATTATAAGGACCGACAAGTATCTAATTATACTTACCTTCTTTTATAGATGTCTTCTGCTGATCAATCCGCTCCCCACTCAAACTCCAGTGTTCCCTCTATCCTCTCACTGTGTTCCAAGGTTCAATTGAACGGGACAAACTACAATGACTGGATTAGAAATATCAAGATGGCTCTGAGGTACGAGAACAAAGAGTATGTCCTCGAGACCGAGCTTGTCGATATTGACCCTGAAACTGCTACTCCCGAGGAGATTGCCTCGTACCAAAAACATTCTGATGATGTGACCAAAGTGGCCTGCATCATGATCCCCACAATGAACCCCGAATTGCAAAGGATATACGAAGACTACTGGCCCTTTGAGATGCACAAGGAGCTTGCGGAAAAGTTCTGCAAGCAAGAGCGCATCGAAAGGTGCGAGGTGGTCAAGGACTTCACGAACAGCAAACCTATAGATGGAGAGTCCATCTGCGCTCATGTGCAAAGAATGCAAGGTTACATGGAGCGGCTTAGAAAGCTTACGATGCCTGTACCTGAGGAGTTGGCCGTTGACATAGTGCTTAACTCCTTACCGAGTTCTTATGACCAGTTCAGGCTGGCTTATCATTTGAACAACAATCAGGCTAACCTAACTGAGTTGCATCGCATGCTTCGAGTTGCTGAGGACGAGATGAAGGGTAAAAGTGTACCCTCGGTTAATCAGGCCGTCCTAGCCATTGGAAGTGGCAAAGGAAAGAAGAGGAAGGGCCCTCCTAAGCAAAATTGGAGGGAAAAGGTTCAGGTCGGGTCGTCAAGCAATGGCTCGAGAACCAAGTCTTCCCAGATTCCTTGTGTGGCCAACCCCGATGAAGCTAACTATTTTTACTGCAAAGATAAGGGCCATTGGAAGAGAAGATGCTCCAAATACTTGCAGGATGTCAAGGATGGGAAAGTAAAGCCATCGACAGCAGGTATATACACTATCTCTAAAAACTCACCATCTTCTAATTCTTGGGTCCTTGATACAGGATGTGGTTTTCACATTTGTTCTGATCTGCAGGGCCTAAAGGAAAGCAGGGAGGTGGAGCACGGTAGACTGAACTTGATCATGGGCAATAGGAGATCGTCCCCTGTTACCAAGATCGGCGTTTACAGTTTAGTGCTTAGTAGTGATGTTAGTATAGAGTTATTTAATTGTTGCTATTCGCCAGAAATGGCAAGAAACATTATTTCATTTCACGCATTGTTCAGACAAGGATTTCAATTTTCTTTTGATAATAAAATTGGTTCGATTTCTGTTTTCAAAAATGGTATTTTGATTTTTACTGCTTATCCTTGTGATGGTGTGTATGAAACTGTTGAATGTGTTGACAATTTAGGACATAGTGTAAATTATATTGATTCTACTAGTGGTGTAGAAAAGGCATGTCTGTGGCATAGTCGGCTCGGGCACATCAGCAAGAAACGCATCGCCCAACTCCAAAAGGATGGAGTGTTGGAATCATTCGACCTCAGGTCGGATGATGTATGCGAATCTTGTCTGTTGGGCAAGATGACTAAATCACCTTTCAAAGGATCTTTTGAAAGAGGTGAGGGTCTGCTGGACATCATTCACACGGATGTGTGTGGTCCATTCAGATCAACCACAAAGGATGGCACGCGGTTCTACGTGACCTTTACCGACGATTTCAGTAGATACGGTTATATCTATTGATCAAGCACAAGTCGAACACCTTTGAAAAGTTCAAAGAGTTTAAGAACGAGGTAGAGAATCAATTAGGCAGGAAGATAAAGATGCTCAGGTCCGACAGAGGCGGAGAGTATCTAAGTATCGAGTTCCTAGACTATCTAAAGGAATGCGGAATAGTTTCGCAGTTGACACCTCCCAGGACACCACAGTTGAACGGTGTTGCGGAGAGGCGCAACCGAACCCTGTTGGACATGGTTCGTTCCATGATGAGTCGAGCTTCACTTCCCATTCACTTCTGGGGGTATGCCTTAGAGACTGCCGCCCATATCCTCAATCTTGTCCCTACTAAAAAGGTTGCTAAAACACCTCATGAAATGTGGACGGGGAAAGTTCCCTCGTTGGCACATATCAAAGTCTGGGGTTGTGAGGCTTTCGTTAGACGAGAGACTCAAGACAAACTCGCAGAAAGAAGCGAAAGGTGTTTCTTCCTTGGTTATCCCAAACAGTCATTTGGATATCTATTCTACAGACCGAGCGAGGACGTGGTCTTTGTAGCTAGACGAGCGGTCTTTCGAGAGAGAGAGCTCATATTCAAAGAGGACAGTGGGAGTACCATTGATCTGGAAGAATTCAAGAGTCATCAGATGACGCAACCTTAGGAGAAACTAGCAACCAACATGAGGAAGAAGTTCCTGTTGGTCCGACAGATGTATCCTTACCTCTTAGGCGTTCCGGTAGGGTTAGCATTGTTGGTTATATGCCCATCATTATAACAAGTTGGTAATATTATTATAAATAGTAGGGTCCTTTTGGGTTACACGCAAGAGACGATTTAGCTAAAAGAGATCGAAAATAAACTTGAGGGGTTAAGTTTATTAATATACCAAAGTAAAGGTATATTAATTAGAAACTTAATGGTTAAGTTTATTAATATACCAAAGTAAAGGTATATTAATTAGAAACTTAATAAGGATAAAGGACTAAAGTGAAATATCCACAAGGGAGGGGATAAGGATGAGGAGCACTATAAATACAACCCTAGATCTGAGTTGTATAGGCCGTCAAAACCCTAATTTTCATCACCCTCCTCCTACCCCTCGGTATACGGCCGATTTCTTTCAAAACCCTAGGTATTACGTGCTAAAACTTCAAGCAAAGGTATATACTACATCAACGGGTGCTGGATCGTTGTCTTGGGTGCGATTACATTAGAGGAGTTCTACTTTGGGCTCTCGTCATCCTAACAAAATCAGATCTGAGATTTAAAAGGTATGTCTTGAACCCTCTTGATTTTACAGTTACAAAAGTGTGCATGATTCTGTGATCCTGGTTGAATACGATTTAGATTTCTGTTTCCGCTGCGTTTGTTTTATGTTATCGTATTCCAACAGTGGTATCAGAGACGCTTTATCATGATTTTGTACTGTTTTGATTCGATTAAAATTGTTAAAAATCGTTTTTTTTTCTGATTTATCGAATCTGATCGACGTCCGCGCCGCGGTACTTGAAATATCGCGTCGCGGGTTTTTCTAAAGTTACGATCATTAGGGTTTTACCGCGTCGCGTTTCCTAGTGTTCCGCGCCGCGTCGTTCTTGTCATGATCGGTTTCTTTTGATTACCGCGTCGCGTTTTCTCGTGTTTCGCGTCGCGGCGGTCGTGAAGTTTTATTTTTTTGAAATCAGATTTCTTGTTATAAAATGGTGATTTTAGTATTGTATGATTGTTTAGATTAATCATAGACATAGAATGCTTGCTTGCTCAATATGATTAATTGCTAAACACAAAGTTTAAAATGCTTCAAAATTTAATGGATGATTGTTTAAATTAATTATTAACACTGCATCCTTGCGTGTTTAATAGAATTAATAGTTAAACATAATTTTCAAAGAATACTTAAAATTTTAAATGATATATATATTAGAATTGTATCTATATGTATAACTTAAAATAAAAACATTGGTCAGACCGTGACTAGGCTCACCTACTCTAAATGTGTAGAAGGTTGAAGGAGGTCTCTTTGATTCCTAATGAGGTCGGTTTTTAAATAGCATTCATTGCTTACCACCCTCACCGCCTGTCACATTTTATTGAGTTGAGTTACCGAAAGGGTTTGATAGAACAGTGTTTCAAGATAAAAGTATTACTGAAAATACACAAGTAAGAAAGATTTGTTAAAAGTTAATAGATTTTTCAAAAGTCAAATTGGCAATTTCAAACCGGTTTTAAAAGTTTAAATTGACCCTTATGCCAATTAAAAGGTTGAAATGTTTTAAGAAAAATGAAACAAAATCCCGTTTTATGAAAATGTAAATCTCATGCTACCCACAAAGAACCACACATTTAACCGGGCCCTTCCGGCGTGGGAAGTGCCATAGCCAACGCGTCGGATTGGACTCGGCCAAAATGATGTGATACTCGCGATAACTCATGAATCATGGGCCGGGTGTCACGTGGGTCCTTCGTGGTCGATTTACCATCCAAACTTGTGATCCGCGGCATACCCGTCACGAGAGAGAGGGTGAGCATGATGGGATTAAACATGTCATTGATCAGATTCAATGAATCCCAAAAGATCTAGAAGCTTCATAGAGATTGAAGTTGGCAAAGAGTATTGCCTACCTAAATAACTTTTAGGGGTGACTACGGCATACCTCTTCACCACCAGAAGTGAAATATGGATTCTAGCCTTAAGTAAAATTATTGTTTTGGGTAATTAATTTTTTAAGGATTAATCAAACTAATTAAATCTACTTTTCATATAGATGGCTCCAAACACAAATGGAAATTCGAATTCGGCTACAAATATCTCACTAATGCAACTCCTCTCTAAGGATAAGCTGACCGGATCAAACTACTTGGACTGGATGCGTTCCCTTCGGATCGCCCTCCGGTATGATAAGAAAGAATGGGTCCTGGACACAGCTCTTCCTGAGGCTCCAGCTGATGATGCAACTAGAGCTGTTAGGGATGCTTGGCAAAAGCATAAAGATCAGTCGGATGAGGTTGCTTGTCTCATGTTGGCGACCATGGTTCCGGAACTCCAAAAGAGTTTCGAGACCGCTGGGGCGTTCGACATGGCCGACCAGCTCAAGGAAATGTTCCAAGAGCAGGCTAGACAGGAACGATATGACCCTATGATCTCCCTACTAGATTGCAAGCAGCAGGAGGGAACCGCTATCAGTGCACACGTGCTTAAGATGAAAGCGTATGTTGACAGATTGGAGCGACTTGGATTTCCGATCGCTCAGCAATTGGTTACGGATATCATCCTACACTCGCTGAGCAGTACATTCAGTCAATTCACACTGAATTTTAATATGAATGGATTGGAAAAGACCATAATAGAGTTACACGGCATGCTAAAAACTGCCGAGGCAAATATGTCTAAGTCTAAGAACTCCAGCTCAACGGCTCCGGTATTGGCAATCAGGGAAGGGGCAATCAAGAAAAGGAAAGCCAAGAAGCCTAAAGGCAAAGGGAAGGGTCAAGTTGGTAACCCCAACACCAACCCTAGCAACAAGGGCAAGGCTGGTTCTATGATAGTGCCGTCACCAAACCCTGATGAGGCCATTTGTTTCCACTGCGGAGAAAAGGGACACTGGAAGCGAACCTGTCCTAAATACCTGGAGGAGATCAAGAAGATCAAGCCCAAAGTGTCTGGTACCTCAGGTATATACATGATAGAACTCCATAATACTTCTACTACTAATTCATGGGTCCTAGACACAGGATGTGGTACTCACATTTGCTCTGATGTGCAGGGACTAAGAAGAAGTAAGAAGTTAAGGCATGGGGAGCTTGACCTGATCATGGGCAACAGACATACGGCTGCTGTCAAGAGGATTGGGGATTACGAGCTCGTGCTTTCTACTGGATTTTCTATTAATTTATTAGATTGTTTCTATTCGCCAGAAATGGCTAGAAACATTATTTCTTTTAGTGCTTTGTATCGAGACGGTTTTGATTTTGGTTTTGATAATGGAAATATTTTGGTTTTCAAAAATGATTGTCTTTACTTTAAAGCATGTCCTACAAATGGTATTTATGAAACTATCGTGAGCATTAGAAGAAATAATAGCTTAATCTTAAATGTTGATTCAGATACATCCAAAAGTGTATTAGATAAATCATGTCTATGGCATTGTCGACTTGGCCATATAAACAAGAAACGCATCGCCAAACTCCAAGAGGATGGGATTTTGGAATCATTCGACCTCAACTCTGATGATGTATGTGAGTCTTGTTTATTAGGCAAGATGACAAAAGCGCCATTCACAGGGAACTTTGAAAGAGGCAAGGATCTGTTGGACCTCATACACACTGATGTGTGTGGACCGTTCAGATCAGCCACAAGACATGGAGAAAGGTACTTCGTCACATTTACTGATGACTTCAGCAGATATGGGTATGTTTATTTGATTAAACATAAGTCTGAAACCTTCGAGGTGTTCAAAAGGTTTCAGAACGAAGTAGAGAATCAACGGGGCAAAAGGATTAAGATCCTCCGATCCGACAGGGGTGGAGAATATCTTAGTCAAGAATTCTACGATCATCTGGGGAACTGTGGAATTGTTTCACAGTTGACTCCTCCTGGAACACCACAACATAATGGTGTAGCTGAGAGGAGGAACCGAACATTACTTGATATGGTTCGGTCCATGATGAGTCGTGCTACGCTTCCAATCAGTTTCTGGGGCTATGCCTTGGAGACTGCAGCAAAAGTCCTAAACCTTGTACCAACTAAGAAGGTCAGCAAGACACCCTCTGAAATATGGAATGGGACTAAACCCTCATTGGCGCATTTGAAAGTCTGGGGTTGTGAGGCTTACGTCCGTCGTGAAGCCATCGACAAACTAGAACCCAGATCAGAGAGGTGTTACTTTATTGGTTATCCTGCTAGTTCTTTTGGGTATTTGTTTTACAAACCTTCTGAAAACAAGGTGATTGTTGCACGAAGGGCAGTCTTCCGAGAAAGGGAGCTGATACACCAAGAGGCCAGTGGGAGCCAAATTGATCTTGAGGAAATTCAAGAACCAACCAATAAAGGACCTGATGTTGGCACTAGCTCTCAATCAGAGGTTGAAAAACCTGTTGAACCTCAGCCAAGTACAGCTGGGGAATCTGACATACCTCCACCTCCTGTCCGGAGATCTGATAGAGTACGTCATGCACCTGAATTTTATGGTTTACATATTACTGAAGGTGATGAGTCAATGGTAGGTGACGATGAACCTACCAGCTATCAGGAAGCAATGGCAGGCCCAGATGCTGCCAAATGGAAGGAGGCTATGGAGAGCGAGATGAAATCCATGGATGATAACCAAGTTTGGAACTTGGTTGATCAAACACCTGGCCTTAAAACAGTTGGGTGTAAATGGGTCTTCAAGAAGAAGACAGACATGGATGGAAAAGTACACACATATAAAGCCAGACTGGTGGCAAAGGGTTATACTCAAACCCAAGGGATTGATTATGAGGAAACTTTTTCACCAGTGGCAATGATTAAATCTATTAGGATATTGTTTGCCATCGCAGCATTTTATGACTACGAAATATGGCAAATGGATGTAAAAACCGCTTTCCTTAACGGAAAACTTTCAGAGGATGTGTATATGACACAACCAGAGGGTTTTGTACAGTCCAAATATCCCAATAGAGTGTGTAAACTTGTGAAGTCGATTTATGGACTCAAACAAGCATCTCGCAGCTGGAATATCTGCTTCGATGAGAAAATCAAAGAATTTGGATTTTCGAGAAGTGAAGATGAGCCATGTGTATATGTCAGAGCTAGTGGGAGTGCTGTTGTCTTCCTTGTGCTGTATGTTGATGACATACTACTCATAGGAAACAATGTCCCAATGTTGCAAAGTGTTAAAACTTGGCTTGGGGATTGTTTCGCTATGAAAGACTTGGGAGAAGCGGCATACATACTTGGTATAAAGATCTATAGAGATAGATCTAGGCGACTCATTGGTTTAAGCCAGAGTACATACATAGACAATATCTTGAAAAGGTTCAAGATGCAGGATTCCAAGAAAGGATTCGTGCCTATGCAATGTGGTATGACATTGAGTAGAGACCAATGTCCTAGTTCTAGTGATGAACGAGAGAGAATGAGTCGAATCCCATATGCTTCAGCAATGGGATCGATCATGTATGCCATGTTATGTACAAGGCCTGACGTCTCTTGTGCCTTGAGTATGACGAGTCGTTATCAGGCCAATCCTGGTGAAAATCATTGGACTGCAGTCAAGAACATTCTTAAGTATCTTCGGAGGACAAAGGAAGTGTTTTTGGTCTATGGGGGCGTGGAAGAACTCACTGTAAGTGGTTATAGTGATGCTAGCTTCCAAACCGATAGAGACGACTCCTGTTCGCAGTCAGGATTCGTGTTTTTACTGAATGGTGGGGCAGTAACTTGGAAGAGTACCAAGCAAGAAACAGTAGCTGATTCGACAACGGAGGCTGAGTATATTGCAGTTAATGAGGCTGCAAAGGAAGCCATGTGGATGAAGAAGTTCATCAGCGATCTCGGTGTTGTTCCTAACATTGATGGTCCAGTTGAGATCTTCTGTGACAATGAGGGTGCAGTCGCCTTGGCGAAAGAACCCAGAGCTCACAAGCGCACAAGGCATATACACCGGAAGTACCATTATATCCGGAGGCTCGTTGAAGAAGGAGACATCACGATTAGTAGAGTTACATCAGAAGATAATCTTGCTGATCCATTCACTAAACCGTTATCTCAGTCCAAGCATGATTCTCATACTAGGTCGATGGGCATTAGATTTGCAAATGAGTTGGTTTAAGTGTATTTAATTTAGTTTGATTTGCGTTTGGAACTCAATCAATGTGAAACTCTATTTGTTTTGAAGATTATTATGTGGAGAACTTAATATATGCATGAAGGCAGTCATTTCATTAGTTTATCATTGTGTTCCAATTTTGCATGTTTTATTGACTTCCTGAATAATTATTTTATTATTCAAAACGTCCACAGTCGGTCATACTTTTGGGAGTAAGTATTGATTCAAGACTGACATGAGGAATTAGTAAATTGTCCATAGAGATGGACATAGCATAGAGATGCGCTAATTCTCATGTGTACTTAATAGGGATTAAGTATTGGAGTAACCTGTACTTAGAGATTACTTCATGGAATGTGTCACGAGTAATTCTAAGATGGTAATATCTTATATTCTTCAAGCGGAGATGCATTGATTCTTAGTCCTGCAGTCTGTTATGTCTTGGTTTTCTCCAACGTTGTCCGTAACTGGCAGCCATACAGAGAATGTCCAGATATGACATGATGAGTGGGCGAGATCCGTGTAGTCAAAGTTTATTTGTTCCTTCTGCCCTAACAGGAGAAGCGATATCCATGGGCCCCTCGATGATTTGGTGTTGACAGCAAATGTACGGCCGTACTCGAACTGAATTGATATAGAATCAATAAGTGCAGTTTGTTGTGGTCATCACAAATCTCTATCGGGAAACATAATCTTGAATGTTTGAGACTGACAGAATTCCATGTCAGACGTTCATATGGATATCTTGTAGAACAAAGGAATATTTGATCACTTGCCTAAGGGCTGTTTCATTAGATGAACACGGCATTTGTCTAGGATGACATAAACCTTACTAGGTTAATGAATATTAGACCATACAGTTGTTATAACAAGTGCAAGTGGGAGACTGTTGGTTATATGCCCATCATTATAACAAGTTGGTAATATTATTATAAATAGTAGGGTCCTTTTGGGTTACACGCAAGAGACGATTTAGCTAAAAGAGATCGAAAATAAACTTGAGGGGTTAAGTTTATTAATATACCAAAGTAAAGGTATATTAATTAGAAACTTAATGGTTAAGTTTATTAATATACCAAAGTAAAGGTATATTAATTAGAAACTTAATAAGGATAAAGGACTAAAGTGAAATATCCACAAGGGAGGGGATAAGGATGAGGAGCACTATAAATACAACCCTAGATCTGAGTTGTATAGGCCGTCAAAACCCTAATTTTCGTCACCCTCCTCCTACCCCTCGGTATACGGCCGATTTCTTTCAAAACCCTAGGTATTACGTGCTAAAACTTCAAGCAAAGGTATATACTACATCAACGGGTGCTGGATCGTTGTCTTGGGTGCGATTACATTAGAGGAGTTCTACTTTGGGCTCTCGTCATCCTAACAAAATCAGATCTGAGATTTAAAAGGTATGTCTTGAACCCTCTTGATTTTACAGTTACAAAAGTGTGCATGATTCTGTGATCCTGGTTGAATACGATTTAGATTTCTGTTTCCGCTGCGTTTGTTTTATGTTATCGTATTCCAACAAGCATGCCACCCGAGTTTTATGGGTTCCATATAACTTCGGATGGGGACACGTTTGTCAGTGATAGGACACTGATAAATTTGGATGAACCAGCTAACTACCAGGAAGCAGTGTCGGGCCCTGTGTCTGCCAAGTGGAAAGAGGCCATGGATAGCGAGATCAAGTCCATGTATGACAATCAAGTTTGGAACTTGGTTGACAACGTACCGGGTCGAAAGACAGTCGGGTGCAAAATGGATCTTCAAGAAGAAGACCGACATGGACGGAAAGGTACACACTTTCAAGGCAAGACTGGTTGCGAAGGGCTTTACTCAAACCCCAGGGGTTGACTATGACGAGACCTTCTCACCAGTAGCCAAGATAAAGTCTATTAGGATTATGCTGGCCATAGCTGCATTTCATGACTATGAAATTTGGCAGATGGACGTCAAAACCGCTTTCCTTAATGGGAAGTTGACTGAGGATGTTTACATGAATCAGCCAGAGGGTTTTGTCGATGCAAAGTATCCTAATAAGGTGTGTAAGCTTGAGAGATCAATCTACGGATTGAAGCAAGCTTCTCGCAGCTGGAATCTTTGTTTCCATGAGAAAGTCAAAGAGTTTGGCTTCTCTAGGAGCGAGGATGAGTCCTGCGATATGTCAAGGCTAGTGGGAGTATAGTCACCTTTCTGGTGCTGTATGTCGATGACATACTGCTTATGGGAAACGATATTCCAACCTTGCAAGATGTCATGGCTTGGCTTGGGAAATGTTTCGCCATGAAGGACCTAGGAGAGGCTGCCTATATTCTCGGGATAAGAATTTTGAGAGATAGGAAGAAGAGACTGATTGGAATTAGTCAGGGTACATACTTGGAAAATGTACTGAAAAGGTTTAGTATGGAAAATTCCAAGAAGGGAGAGCTACCTATCCAAAGTAATGCAAAATTGAGTAAGACTCAAAGTCCGAGTACAGACGAAGAAATAGCTGAAATGAGTCGGGTACCTTACGCTTCGGCTGTAGGATCGATCATGTACGCTATGAAGTGTACTCGCCCTGACGTGGCCTTTGCATTAAGCATGGTCAGTCGGTACCAGGGTAACCCTGGAAGGGCGCATTGGATAGCTGTGAAAAATATACTCAAGTATCTGCGAAGGACCAAGAACATGGTGTTAGTCCTCGGTGGCAGTGATACCTTGAGAGTTAAAGGATATACAGATGCCAGTTTTCAGACGGATAGAGACAGTGGTCGGTCTCAGTCGGGCTGGGTATTCCTTTTGAACGGTGGAGCAGTTACTTGGAAAAGTTCCAAGCAAGAAACAGTGGCTGATTCTACGTGTGAATCAGAGTACATAGCAGCAAGTGAAGCGTCAAAGGAAGCGGCTTGGCTGAAGAACTTTATCGGTGACCTTGGAGTAGTCCCGAGTATTCAGGAGCCCTTGGAACTGTTCTGCGATAACGAAGGTGCGGTCGCCTTGACAAAGGAACCGCGAGATCATGGAAAGTCCAGACATATCGACAGAAAGTACCACTACATCAGACATAGGGTAGAAGAAGGTCACCTCCTTGTAAAGAGGGTATCATCAGAAGATAATCCTGCAGATCCCTTGACAAAGGCTCTGAGTAGGATTAAGCATAATCAGCATGCTAGGAGCATTGGATTAAGAGATGATATAAGTTTTTGTAATTAGATAGGTTTTGAAACTTGTAACAATGTTATTGTATTTGACTTTTGTGATTTAATAATGGAGATTTATTAATGAGTAATGGTTTACTAATTTTGTCAATATATATATATCATTGTGTTTCATTTTGCATGTTTTACTTCCTGAATAATTGGATTATTCAAATATCCACAGTCGCTCATGCTTTTAGGGAGTAAGTATGAAGCAAAGCTGTCATGAATTTGTTGTAGATTGTCTAAGGAGTTAGACATTGCAATAAGATTGCTGCAACATTCATGAGTACTTGGAAATGGAGATTTGAGTATTGGATAAACCCGCGCTCAATGGATTGCTTCATGGATTTCATCACGAGCAATATTGAGACGATAATA
The DNA here is from genome assembly GCA_023525715.1 of Cichorium intybus. Lineage (NCBI taxonomy): Eukaryota > Viridiplantae > Streptophyta > Magnoliopsida > Asterales > Asteraceae > Cichorium > Cichorium intybus. The sequence goes on from CM042010.1 coordinate 6,978,259, forward strand.
TCTTTTGATCTTTAAGCTAAGACATATGAGTTATGATTTACTAGACGGTTGTTCATTGATAATACGAAAACACATCGGTAACTCGGTGTTATAAAGCGTATTGTTGTGAGTAATTTGTCTGGTAAAAGACATAAGTATATGAGTCAAAGTTTATTCGTCCCTTGACCCTAACGGGGAACAGATATCTGTAGGCCTCTCTGTTAAGATATTTTGTGATGAAGTGCTGATATATCCGAAGTCCTACCCATAAGAAACCCCGAAGTGAATAAACAAGAGGAGACACCGAAGTTTGAAGACTCCGAAGTGCTGTGCATAAAAGATCCGAAGACTTCACAGCCTGTCCTCTTGTCTTTTGTGTGCACGCGTATAGTACAATACGTGTTGCATGAATCTTCTATCCTATTGGCTAGTACACTGATAGGATATTCTCTGTAAAAGGTGTACTATTGGTATCACTAATTCAGTATAAATATCAGTGATACCATACCGTGTCAAGTGAGTGATTACAAGTTTAGTTTACGTAAATTGTATATCTCCAAGATAGAAAACCCAACTGTAAAATCAAAGTTCTAATCGAATCATTCGGCACATGTTATTCATATCTTATTGTTTAATTAAGCTCTGTTGCATTATCATTGTGTGATTGATCGTGTAATTGATATCATATCTATATTTGTTCATCTATTCTCATATTTCAACACCCAACAAGTGGTATCAGAGCCGGTCAGCTCAAAAACCTGTTGATAGAGTTCGAATTTGTTTGCTTCAGCTCTAAATCTGAATCGATTCTCAGATTTAGTCTTCCGCAACTGTTGCAAATCTCTACCACCCGTTTTTACTGAAAAGATCCTGTTGAAATACATCAAGATGACTGATTCCACAGCAACTTATGCCAATATGCTTAACTATGCAAACCTCATCGGTTCAGCAACGAAGGCCCCTGTTCTAGTAACTTCTTACTACGATTATTGGGTTGGTCGAATGAAGGATTACCTTATAGGACTGGACAAAGATCTATGGAGGTCTGTGACTGAAGGTCCACACACAGACATTGTTGGTCGATTCGTTGTTCCTGACGGAGAAGAAGCTGTTGTTCTTAATGCTGCAGATATGAAAAAGCTTGAAAACGACGAGAGAGCCATGCGCGAACTGAGAAGTGGCTTGGGTCCCGATGTCAGCCACCACATTGCTGATGCAAAATCTGTAAAAGAGATGTGGGATAATCTCGAACTTCGTTTCGGAGGAGATAAAATTCTTCATACTAGCAAAGTTCAAGAAATCCTTGCAGACTTCGGGAACTTTAAGCAAGAAGAAAATGAGTCCTTAGAAGCCTGCTATGAACGTTTGAGCAACATGATTTACACACTCGATAAGTATGGGGAAACAAGAAGCCAACAAGAGATAAATATCAAATTTCTCTACAGTCTTCGCAAGGAATGGAGACCAATCATGCTCATGGTCAAATCCTATGAGAATATTGAGAAATACAAGCTAGCTGCCCTATACAATCTATTAAAATCACATGAACCCGATGTGGTAGGTCGAAGAAGTGAAATAGCTAGTTCTGGACCACTAGCTCTCGTGTCAAAAGAAGAGGAAGAATCAAGTGATGAAGACATTGCTGCCTACATGGTAGATGATAATGGAGATACTGTTGCTCTCTATGCCGCCAACAATCGAAGATTCAAGAAACCATTCCTCAAAAACAACTCTGGAAAGCCATTTGTGAAAAACTTTAACAAATCAAACTTCAACTCCAAGCCCAAACCTGAAATGTATACTCCAAAGGAGGATAACTTGAAACTGTCAACCCCGAAGCCATCTGAAAAACCGGCTTCGGAGTCCTCCAAAGAGAAGTCCGAAGAGAAGAAAATCTCCGGTGATTCTGGTTATGACTGCAATTATTGTCATGGCAAGAATCATTTTGTAAAAGACTGCATGCTTCGGAAGCAAAATGAAAAGAAACCACAAGTAAATGACGAAGCCTATTACGCAAGAAAAATGGAGGAAGTTAGAGTAAGGACCAAAGACCTAGCCTTAATGGCTGCTGATGATCGTCAAGGATCATATCAAGTTTGGTCTTCGGATTCAGATGACGACGAAGTGAGAAAGCCATTTCATAGTGCTTTCATGGCCTATGATGTCGATAAGAGCTTTCTACAAGACACTTCGGAAAAGTTGAATGAAGAGAAACTGATGGAGATTGAAGCGACTGCGGGTCTTGGCTTTGTGACTTCGGAGGAACTGAAAATAACTGCTGCTAATACTCCGAAGACTTGGTTCGAAGACTCTTCTGATGATGATGAGGAAGTGTGCTTGATGGCAAATGACAACCGTTTGACAATCCCAGAACAGGTATCAAAACTTCTTTCATCTTTTAAAATTCCTACTTCTCAATCTGCTCCCATTATAAGTGAAATAACTCGTAATTGTTCTGTCATGCATAAATTACTCATTGATGCCAAAAATAAGGAAATACTCAGTGAACAGGAGCTTCTAAGCTTAAGGGGGGAGACTAGAGAACCTGAAGCTAGCATTAGAGAAATCTAATCTTAGAATCTCCTTGTTAGAAGAAAATAGAGAAAAAATTTTAAACAATCATGATGTAATCTTAAGACAGAGAAACATATTTTGTGAAACAGCCAAACGATTATATGCGCATATTACGAGAATTTATCTTTCAGCCGATGTTTGTAATGTCCAGCATAGACAACTATTGCCTTTTATTGAGTTTAAATTAAAGGAAGTCGATAGTATATCTTATGAATGCGAATCTATTGTATCAAGCTCCGAAGTTACTAATCCATCATATAAACATGGCCTGATATCTGTGGAAAAACATCTAACTGCTGATAAATTGCTGAAAATATTGCCTCAAGAGATTCCAATCCTGAATAAGGTTGTACCTCAAATTGAAACAGATGAAAAAGAAATTGCCAATAACTTGTCTGAAAAGGATTCTGAAAGTGACTCGGACATGGAGGAGATTGATTGTTCCTCTTTGATTTTGTTAAAGTCATCCTCCATATCCGAATCGACCTCCGAAGACATCTCACAAATGTCTTCGGTGGACAAAGGAAAAACAAAAATGAATTGTGAATCAAAAATTCTTGAAACCAAAGAAACTTCAAATTTTAAACTTCAAATCACAGATGAATCCGTCTCTTACGATCAATATCTCAAGGATAACTCAAAAAGGCTAGTCCATTTGGCATGTATCTATCCTAATGTTTCTTACTTCAAAAACTCAATTTTCGTAAAACCCGGTGGATTATCCTTAATTGATAATGAGTTGCAAAAACTTCTTGAAAATGATAACTCCACAGTTACAAATGAAGGATTTTTCTCATCATCCAAAATGGTCGAGAATGAAATGAATGAGAAAATGGAAGTAAAAATAAATATAAGGAAACAAGAACTATACGGCCACAACGTATATAATCGTCTTTACTTTGAAAAGAAGAAAGTGCCCGAAAACATGTCACACTTACTAAATCTCAAGAACGACGATCACATTTACATTAATCGAAACTACAAACAAATTCAGGTTGTGGAAAAACCCACAGTTCCGAAGATGGATGTATTGGAATTAATGGAATCTTGTGAATGTGTCCCTTTTTCACACAATCCTGAAAATGAAATTTCAAAATCAAAAGTTTCAACAAACAAAACTGCACTACAAGTTCTACAAAAACCAAAATCAGCAGTGGTGACTTCAAAACCAACTCAAAAACCCACTGTTGTTAATTCAAAAACTAAGCAAACCCTAAATCTTGTGAAAAGAAAAACTCCTTTTAGAGATTCGAAACAAAATGAAGCAATTGCTTCCACTTCTGGTACAAAGCCTGTTTGCTCAAAAATCTTAGAAGTTAAAAATCGAAATGAAAAACCAACCTTTACACCAACGAAACCTAACTTTCCAAATCCTAAATTTCAAAAACCGACGAAGAAAACATTTTCAAAAGGAAACAATCTGATAGATACATTCCACAAATGGCTGGACAACAATTTGGAAATGTTCAAGGATAAGGATCTCTCATTAAATGACTTTAAATTGGCATACGAAGAGTATCTTTGTACTCTACGTTGTGTAGCTCAGTTTCAACAAAGTCAAAAATGGAAATACCAAAACAAAATTGGAAAAGAAATGATCTTAAAGAAAACTTAACTACAAAAACAAAAACCTCAAAATCTTCAAAATCCTCCAAATCAAAAATTTCCATTCAAGAATGGGTTCCGAAGTTTGTCACTCTGTCAGTCACTTCGGACTCATTAATTTTAACTACAAACTCTTCTGAATCCAGCTCAAACACTTCGGAATCATGCTCATTACATGAGGCTTCGGAGAATTTAATTAGTTTAAATGCAAATGAAATCTCTGAAGAGGCCGTAGAAAAATGGATTCAAGAATCCTTTGCTTACCCTGAGGACCCAAGATTGATTGGGTACCAACTCCTTCTTGATTGATTGCAGGTTATGTCTGATGAGCGGTATGATTCAAAATGGTACATGGACAGTGGCTGCTCAAGACATATGACGGGGAGAAAGGAATATCTCAGGGATTACAGGAATTTAGATGATGCTGGACACGTACGCTTTGGTAATAATGAAACATGTCCAATTCGGGGATATGGAAAAATAACAAATGGCCAATTCACTATCAACCGAGTGGCATTTGTTGAAGGATTAAAACATAATCTTGTGAGTATATCTCAATTGGTGGTTGGAACGGGAAACGCTGTAACTTTCAACAACCAAGGGAGTGTAATCACCAAAGAAGCAACAAACGAAGTCTTACTGAAATCAGAAAGGAAGGGATCTATGTTTCCCTTAAATCTAAAGCCAGTTACCGGTGGGCAATTGTTAGTTCTATATGCCCAAGGATGATCATAAAGTGATATTACTAATAATACATGATCCTATAGGGTCACACCAACAACAAGTTTGACACCAATTAATCATTTGGAATGTTAAATTTGATTTAACATCAAATGATACTAAACTTGCAATTTAATCTTGTAGGATTATTATTATTTAAGGTAAATAATAATAATAACTTCAAAATTTAAAGGTTGATTTATAATTCATATGTGATGAATTTGTTAATTATAACAATTAAATTGTTTAAGTTGTTAAATGATTTAATTGATTTATAAGTAAACCTTTTATTTATTTTAATTGGTAAATTAAATAAATTATGCATATTATGATATATATATATATATATATATATATATATTCATATGATTTATAATGCATAATTAATAGGTTTATATAAGTGATTAAATGGTTTAAGAGTTATTCCATTTAAACACAAGTATGAGGCTTTATTATTTATAAACCTTGTAATATAAGTTTATAAATAATAGAATTTGTAAATTATGATTTATAAATCCCATCATATGGCTGGCCATTGCATGCCTCACGTGGCATGTGTGTGGAAAGGAGAAAAGGCATGACATATTCTCTCTTCTTTCAAGTGTTGACTAAAAAAGGTGCATGCTTAAGCTTATTATATTTAGCTACTTTCTCTCTTTCGTTGGCTTTAATATATCCGGCCATTTTGAGTGGTTTTGAGAGTACTTTCATACTAGTTTTTTTTATCAGCCAAGAACACTTAAAACTCTCTCAAGTTTGCTTGCAAAATCGTTTTCAAGCATCATGTTCCAAAGGTGTTCATTTTGCAAGTTTACAAGACTAGCATCTAAGGTGTTTATACTTGTGGGTGGACTAAGCTATAGAGGGATTCTAACTTGATTCCTTGTCATCATTTTCGTCCAAACTAAGCTCACTAAGAAGGGTATGATCTTGAACTCAATCTATGCTTCTTCTTCATCTTATCTCTACATGCATGTAGCATGATCCTCTTGAAGAGAAATTCGTGTTCATGATTCTTGCTTCCGTTGCAACTTCAAGTTTTTGAAACTCATAACATGAACATGGATTTCCAACAGGGCAATCTCTATGTCTTCTCTCCAAAGCCAACTCCGATGTCAGCTGGTTATGGCACCGAAGACTTGCCCATCTGAACTTCAAAGATCTGAACAAGTTGGTGGCCATGGATTTGGTTCGAGGCATGCCAGCTCTCAAATTTGACAATGATTCCCTCTGCTCTGCATGTGAACATGGCAAGCAGACAAAACAAAGACATCCTACAGTGATCAACCCCAAAATCACCGAACCTCTTTCTTTTCTATACATAGATTTGTGTGGACCATCTGCAATAGAATCAATAGGTAAGAAGAAGTATATTCTGGTTATCGTTGATGACTATTCAAGGTTTACTTGGGTGTTGTTCCTCCGAAACAAATCCGATGCAGCTGAAGAAATCATCAACTTTATAAAGAAAATGGAATTGATGCTCAACAAGAAAGTCCGAACGGTGCACAGTGACAACGGTTCGGAGTTTAAAAATCAGACTCTAGATGGATTCTTGAAAACAAAGGGGATCAATCACAATTTCTCAGCACCTTACACTCCTCAACAAAACGGTGTTGTAGAAAGAAGAAATCGCTCCCTGTGTGAAGCTGCAAGAACAATGCTCAACTTTGCAAATTTTCCCATGTACTTCTGGGCCGAAGCAATTTCTACTGCATGCTTTACTCAAAATAGATCCTACATCCACAAAAGATTCCATATTACACCTTACGAAGTACTCAACCGAAGAAAGCCAAATGTCAAATTCCTTCACATCTTTGGTTGTAGGTGTTTTATCTTAAACATGAAGGATCACTTAACCAAGTTCGATAACAAATCAGAAGAAGGCATCTTCCTTGGTTACTCTCAAGACTCAAAATCCTACAGAGTCATGAACAATAAAACTTGCAAAATCGAAGAAACCTTTAATCTAAGGTTTGATGACTACTACATCAAGAAGTCTCTGCATCCATTTCCTATGTCTTCAATCTTTCCAAACCCTGCTGTAGAAGCTGCTCAAATCATAACATTCGACACAGACTTCTCACTTTTATTTGATCAACCTGTAAGAGCTGTGGACTCCGAAGTCAGAGCACCAGACAACCATGAGTCCAAACTCTCCAAGCTCACAGACGGACCCGATGACTCTTCTACAAGTAGCATACAAAGACCATCTTCTATTGAGGAAGAGTCATCTAACCAAAGTTTGAAAAATGTAAGTGTTGAGGGGGAGCCTTCAAACCGATGTGCTGGAAATTCAAGGACTGATGGTGAATCAATCAACAGTCCAGGAGGATCCAACACTCTTGTCTCTACTCCTCAATCAATCTCAAATATCATATCCATGTATCCAACAATCCAGTGGGACCCAGAGATTGCCGCTCCGAATTCAGCCACAACAATCGCTTCGGATAAAGCTACAACCTCTTCAACACCAACAAACGTCCTGGGGGAGCACATATCAAACTCAACCTCACAAATACACACACCACAAACCAACACAAATTCGAATAATCACATGCTAATGGGTGATTTTCCCTCCACTTCGGGATATCCCTCAGACATTGAGGACATCGATGCTGAAGGACCTCCTGATTTTGATCCAAACTATCCTCCTTTGGACAAATGGACGAAAAATCATCCTTCATCACTTGTCATCGGTGATGTTCGAGATAAAGTACTGACTCGTGCATAACTTCACTAAAAGCAATTAGATCTCAACAAAAATTCTGAGTTGTGCATGTTCAATGTCTTTATCTCTAAGGTAGAACCTAAGAACGTCAAAGATGCATTTGATCACTCAGACTGGATTGAAGCAATGCAGTTGGAATTAGAAGAATTTGAAAGAAACAAAGTCTGGAGGCTAATTCCAAAACCTGCAAATGCCTCAATTGTCGGTCTCAAATGGGTGTACCGTAACAAGCTAGACACCGAAGGAAACGTAGTTCGGAACAAAGCTAGGTTGGTTGTGAAGGGTTACTGTCAACAGGAGGGGATTGATTATGAAGAAACTTTTGCTCCTGTTGCCAGACTCGAATCAGTTCGGATATTTTTAGCTTATGCTGCACACAAAAACTTTGATGTCTATCAAATGGATGTTAAATGTGCTTTTCTGAATGGTGATCTCGAGGAAACCGTTTTTGTTGAAAAACCACCTGGTTTTGAAAGTAAAACTCATCCGAATTATTGTTATGTGCTAGACAAAGCAGTCTATGGTTTAAAACAAGCTCCAAGAGCTTGGTATGAAACCTTGACTAAATTTTTAAAAGAATCAAACTTTAAACAGGGATCAGTGGATCCAACACTTTTTAGAAAGAAAGTTGGATCTCACTTGATGTTAGTCCAAATTTATGTGGATGACATAATCTTTGGATCTACTGACCCCAATTTGTCAAAAGACTTTGAAAAACTGATGAAAAGCAAATTTCAAATGAGTATGATGGGAAAAATAATTTTTTTTCTTGGTTTACAAATCAAACAATCTAAGGAGGGGATATTCATCAATCAACAAAAATATACGAAGAGTCTGCTTGAACGCTTCGGAATGACTAACTGCTCCAAAGCAAAAGTTCCTTTGCCTGCAGGTACAAGGTTAAATCCATCTTTGGACAAACCAAAGACCGACATACAGCAATACCGAAGCATGATTGGATCATTGCTCTATCTTACAGCCAGTCGTCCTGACATCATGTTTGCAGTCTGCAATTGTGCAAGGTATCAGGCTGATCCAAGGGAACCTCACTTGGCTGCTGTTAAGACAATATTCCGATATCTTCATGGAACTACTGCTTATGGTCTGTGGTATCCAGCAAACTCTGGTTTCTACATTCAAGCATATTCAGACTCTGATCTTGGTGGATGCTCTATTGATCGCAAGAGCACTTCAGGAGGTTGTCAATTCTTAGATGGAAAACTTATCAGTTGGCAATCCAAGAAACAAACTTGTGTCTCTATCTCCACCGCAGAGGCTGAATATGTAGCAGCTGCTGCATGCACTTCGCAGATCATTTGGATTCAAAGTCAATTGAAAGACTATGCCATTAACATGAGAAAAATTCCCTTGTTCTGTGACTCTCAAAGTGCAATTCGTATATGCCACAATCCGGTTCAACATTCCAAGACGAAGCATATAGCTCTTCGCTACCACTTCATCAAAAGTCATGTTGAGGAGGGGAATATTGAGGTGCACTTTGTTCACACCACAGAACAATTGGCAGATATCTTCACAAAGGCTCTAAATGAAGAAGCATTCACAAGAATCGTTCGGGGACTTGGAATGATAGATGGATCAACTCTTCATAATTTCCAGATTTGTTCACTCTTACTCTGTTCAGTAAATTTACAAAAAGAATAAACTCCGCAGACCCCCGAAGTCAATTTTGGCTTCGGATGTCATCGGAGAAAAACAAGCAAAAACACTTGCTACTTCACCGCAGTATTCCGAAGTAAAATATCACTTCGGAGGTCTGCGGAACAAACTTTTCTTCAAAATAAATTCTTCAAATGCGAAAATCACTTGAACAAATGTTAACTTCATCCTTTATAGATAAAAATAAAGAATTGTTTAAGACTGAGGAAATTCAAAAACAAGAAAAATTTATACCAAACGAAAAGAAAATTCTGATGCAAATGACAAAGTTTAACTTTACTCTCATGAATTAACCAAGTAAAGGACAAAACTTTGATTTTAGATTCTGAAAATCATACCTTATTGCACTAAAAGGTATTTGGGAATCGACTTGAAACATTGGTAAGAAAACAGACTTCGAAATGAGGTCAAGGCTATTTTACACTTTGAAGCCTTGTTTGATTTCAATAACCTTAACATAATGTTTATTTCTAACCACCCTTCGAAACTTGACTCGCTTCAACTTCAAACTAATCATGTAGCCTCAAAACTACAAAGGATAATTCAAAGTGCTCCGAAGTTTTCCTCAAAAATAGAACCAACATCGTTTGATAAGCAAATTTAAATCTCTTTTCATTAAATGATACAAAATTGAACTATATGAAGATTTTCACTCACAAGGACTGTTTAAAACAAAAACAAAATGCACCAAAGAAAGAAAACATATGGTGATGTTCTTTATCTTCGGATAAGAAAAGAATAATCGAAAACAATTGTCAAAAGAAACAAAGACAAACAAAAATCAAAAGATAACCAAGGGAATGCAAAAGAAAAATCAGTATTTAAAAGCTTATTCTTCTATTTTAAATAACAGTACAAGGAGCTCCTATAACATAGTCGAGTACCTTGTAGAGGAATACGAACATTTCAAGTAGTCTATCTTAAATGATAAAGTAGGAGTGGTGTACGAAGCTCAAAGGCTTGTCATCTGAGCTTAGTATCCAAACACTTCAACTGATGAAATGGAATAAATTTTTCAAACGAATCTTCAAAACAATCCAATCATACCTTCTGAAACACTTCTGATGTTCAATTCATGAATGAAAACCTCTTTAAATTTCAAATGCAAAGGATGTTATCTTTATTATATTTGAAAAGTTTGAGGCATATAAGCACAACTATAAACATGTTTCCTAATGCGAAATCAAGTCAGTGATGGGGTAATTAGACTTATAAATTCATGACCGATATTGAATCAAACAACCTTCCAACTGAAAAATGGACTTCCAACATGATTCAAACGACTCTGAACATTAACTCGAACAAATCATATTTTCATAATATTCATGAAATGGCCTAGGGACCACGAATACTATATAAACTTTCCATCTCTTCCATCGCACTCTTTACGCAAACACAACTCTCATTTCTCTCAGCAACCTTACTCTCGAATTCTCTCTGCAAACACAACTCACTTCATCTTCTTCATTTTCATCAAACGTCCAACAATGGCTGCTGAAGGATCTTCTTAGACCACTGAAGCCATTTCAGTACCTGTTCTCAAAAGCCAGTCTGCAAATCTGGTACTACGCAACAACCTACAACTTTACCCTAAGCCCATCGATGCTCTTGTCGAATGCTTGAAGAGATCGATTCTTGGCTATGCCCTAACCTGCACACCATCGATTCCAGCAACACTTGTTCACAGGGCACACTACACCTCGAATGCTCTGTTCGACACGAACAATCATGTGAAGTCAGTATACTTTGAAACCATAGATGTAAATGGAAAAACTAAGAAAGTCCAACTTACCAAGGAGAAATTTGCTGAGGCTCTTCATCTTCCCATCTACGATCCCAAGGAGATTGTGACTCCTTCTGCTGAGCAACTCGTTGATATGTTCAACGAAATGGGGTACTTTCCTCAACTCGAGAAGATCAGCATGTTTAAGAAGAACCAACTGCCCGATCTGTGGAGATACTTCTTCAGTATCTTCCTCAGATGTCTTTCAGGAAGAACTTCAGGGCTAGATTCTGCAAGTGTGGCCTTTCAGAGCCTACTCTTCGGAATCTACTATGATGTCAAAGTTGATTACGCCTCGATTCTATGGGCTGACTTCTGTTCACACATCAATCACAGTCTGAAGGGGACTGAAATTTCAAATGCTAGGTTCTGGGCAATTGTTGTTCATGCCCACTATCAAAAGACTGGATATGTGGCAGACCCCTCTCTCCCCGAAATGAGGTACACTCCAATCACTGTGTCCCCATTGGATGATGAACCCGCAGTCTACTGTGCACAAATACCTATAGCTATGCTCTCCAAGGTTCCCATGGAGTGTAATGAAGTAAGCTCTTACCGCAATACTTTGGTGATCCCTTATCCAACTCGTGATTTGAGCAAGGAGACATCTATTTTAGAAATTCCCAAGGGAAAAGGGAAAAAGAAGATGACTGGTGGACCAAGTGGTCCGAAGAAAGAAGAAAAGAAACGAAAGGCTTCGGTGAAAACCACACCGAAGAGAAAACAACCGAAGAGACAGAGGAAACTGATTCATGTGGATGAGTCTTCGGATTCTGAAAGGACTCTATCCACAGTCCAAGAAGAACAACAACAAGAAGAAGAACATATTGTAAACCAACCTCCTCCATCTCCATTAAAAACATCCAAACCACCAACACCACCGCAAACAACTGTCCCTCCATCACCACCAAAATCAACCAGACCTGACACACCTCCATATACAATTCCTCCTCCACCTCCACCAACAACTGCTCCTCCAACTTCCGAAATACCTGTCTCTGGTATCGACTTCTCTTTACCAGAGTTTAACTTACCCATATCACCACCAAGACAAAACCCCACTTCGGCAGCACTCTTCGAAGCCTTTCACATGGCTCCCTTGAGTGTTGAAGGAGCATCAGAAGAAGACCTACCGGATGAAGGCTTTATACTAATGAAACAGTACAAAGTCCTCAACTCCAAGCTTGACACTCTTATTCAAGCTCAAACAGGATTTGACCCCACAAAACCAACCATTGGTGACATCTCCGAAGAGATAGAGTCTTTGGAGTTCACTCTATCCAAAGAAATAAAGGAGTCTGTCGATTGTCTTGAGAAGAAGCTCTTGGATGAACAAAATAAGATCCAATCTTCCTTCGAAAAGAAGCTGGAATCCGCTGTCACCTCCATCAACAAGAAGATTGATGCTCTCATTGAGAAGACCGATAAAACAAACTCCGAAGTCATGAAAACCCTGCAAGGACTTCGGAGTGAAATCCAGCAAAGTACCAAGCTTGAAAAACAGCTTGATGAGGCCAGAGCAAAAATTGAAGAGCTCACTGCCGCACAAACCACTTCGGATGTCACTAAATTTACAGAGGAACTGCAACGAATAAATGCAGCTCTCACACAAGATTTGATTACAAAGTTGAGAGTTGCACTTCAACCTCTGATAAATTTCTCTGACAGATTGTCTAGGCCACAGGGCATGCCTAGACAGATCCCTGCAGCCACAGCAGGTCCTACAACCTCAACCATCACAACCACTGGCATGGGTGCTAGTGGATCGGCTGGAGCTGGAAGCTCAACATACCGATCACTAGAAAACATTATTGCCCCACACATGGAAGAAATTTATAAAGCCAGGCGAGCAGATTACAATTTGATGATCAAGATAAATGAATTTGCTCGAGATAATGGTGAATGGACCGTTGAGACAATCAAGCTATTTGGATTTCAAAATCCAAATGTACTTAACAGACTTCCTCTTCGGAGTTTTGCAATTGTTGACTCCGAAGACATCCAGCTTGACATTCCATTCAATCCGAAGACCTTCGCTTTCCTTCAATTCGTCTCTTCGGTGCCAGAGGATCAGAAAGCAAGTTTTTGGACAAACAAAATAAACTTTCATGCCAAATACATTCAACGGCAGAGCTATGTTTGGAGCCTGAACAAGATAAAGAAAATCATTTCAATTAAAGAAACAGATGTCTATTTGGGCTTCAGAAATTATGAATTTCTTGTTCTAAAGGGGGCAGACGAAGTTGAATCCAGGTTTTCAATTGCAGATTTCCCAATCATGAATCCTATGGACTTCATCCAGATTCTTGATCTTCTACGAAGCGGGGGTGCTACTCATGCTGAAATGTCTGCCTTTGCTATCAAAAATCACATCATGGGCTTCCTCAACAATTATCTTCTCCGGTTTGCAAAGCATGACCTGGAACTATGTTCCTACTACAGACAACCTTTGAACACTCCTCCTGTTGTAGTTTGGAACATAGCAAGATTCAAGAATGGAGAAATCTTGGACGAACCATATGGCGTAGTCTTCAAAGGACTTCGAAATGAAACCGAAGTCACAATTAAGTTCTTTGATATAGACTACATTGGCCTCCATCCCTCCTCCTTCATCACCGGGATGATTTCTCATGTGAACGCCTGCCATGCAAATTCCACTGAGAAAAAGAAGAAGTTCATAGATCATATGAACTGGTATCTTGCAGTGAGAAAGACTCTGAAGCGGGCATACAAGTGGGAGACTGTTGGATTAGGTGTCTAAGCCATGACTAATAATTAGTATTTACCTAATTAATAGAAGCACAGTCCATTTGGGTTGCCCTCATGGCTGGAGGTTTGGTAGAAAATTCGGTAGAGAGAAAGGTTGATTTATTATGAGATTAATAAATCAACAGGAATTAAATATATGGTTTATTAATATATTAAAGTCATAATATATTAATTAGAAACTATATTAATTAATTAGGAATTAATCTTGAATTAATTGGATTTAATTCGGTGATTAATTAATTAATTAAAGGTGCAGGGACTAAAACTGTAATTATTCAATAGTTGAGTAAGTGACAGTGGGAGTGACCAGTGGATTTCGATTTCTATAAATGGTATATAGAAATTTCGAAATTAATATAATAGGATAAATAGGAGTTTGAATTATAAGATAAAAGGTTTATCTTATTTGAATTCAAAAAGGTTTATCTCTAAGGTTTATCAACTGGCCATCTGGAAAACTATAAATAAGGGTCCCTGGGCACCATATTGATCTCGCCACTTTCATAAGATCTCTCTGGAATTTTCGATCCCCTCTCCTCCTTGCTTGGGTGTGACTTTCATTTGAGGCAGGATAATTTTGCTGCTCGGCTTCCAAGAAATTAAGGTTGGTTTTTCTGTTTTGATCTTTAGTTTCTTTTATTGGCCTCTAGGTTTTTGTTATATGTTCAATTAGAAAAAAACATAGATCCTCATAGGTTGAATGTGAACTTAGGTTATTTAGTTCATGGTTTGCAGAAAACCTTTCAATAAATATATGAGTTTCTGGAATACATACACATACAAATTCTTCAATAAATACCACATATGATTTTTAGAACGCGCACATACATGATCTTGATTATTGGAACATGGACACATGAATAAGAACAAGAAATCAGACCTACAAATCAAACACTTAACATACATCATTCTTATTTTAAAACCAATTTACGGGTTTGTTCTTCTTTCAGACCTAAAAGCTTGAACACATGAATAATCTATGGGTTTGACTGATTTCGTAACACATAAACACATAAACGATTTGTGGGTTTGTTACTGGAATCAATCAAGAACATGAATGATTTATGGATTTGTTAAATATGGGTTTTTCATCCCTATAAACCTAGAAATTGATTTCAAACGATTTTTGGGTTTGATAAACACGAATACCAAAACTGTAATTTGCTAAAAAAATAAACTATGTTATTATTATGTAAGAAAAAAGTATAATTGATTGGTATAACGGATAAAAAGTAAAGTATGTTATAATTATGGATTAAACTTATGATATGTCTTATAATAAAGTAAAGTGCATTTCTATTATGGTTTAAAAGTGATGTTCATTTTCCAATTATATATGTCTGTCTTACCATTTTTAGGTACAATGGTTGCAAGAATAAATGGAAAACATAGAAGAAAAGCTTACAACAAAGTCAAGTTGAGTTGCGAAATGAAATGGAATGACAACAAGCTCACAAAGATTTGCAATTTCAATGACAACAAACTCAATTGGATTTATGTAAAGTATCTATCATTTATCCGGCGGTAAAAGTCGAAATGAGCCAACCAACATCCTTCAGTAAAAATGTCGTTGGTAATCTATCGCTGAAAGTCAAAGAGGGACAGGCTAAATCCATTGGTAATCCATTTATAAATCATTCCGCTAGTAAACTGCCGGTAAAAAACGCTCATTGGAAATCCGTTGGGATGTTTCCAACCAACTATTTTGTTAGTAATCTATTAAAAATCCGTCGATAACATTTACCCATGAGGTTTTTTCTAACGAAATATTATGTCAGAAAAACTGGTTACTGACAGAATACCGATGAAATATGCCATCGGAAATGTTTTTTATCTAGTAATGAGAAACACTTTAAGAAAAATAAAAAAGACTTACAAAATCCAAAAAGTTTTCTCCATAACCCAAAAAACCAGGATATTTAAAAGGTTTACTTCACCGATCAAATAAGAAAATCCATTAAAAATTGCAACTTATGATACATAAAAATCAAATTTGCTATAACAATGCTATTTTGATATCGTGTTATAGTTCAAAAATTAATCTGAACATATACAACTCAAAAGGCTAACCTTGGTTTTAAGTTAAATTCTTATCATCTTGTTTGTATAGTATCTTCTAATATATAAATACAACAAAAACTTTAGTATTTTGATACAACAAAAACTTAATTAAATTTGTTAAGCACTTTCCCTATTCTAACAGTTTCTCATATTTCCTGTCAACACAAGTAAGGTTGTATGTTTCTCATATTTCCTGTCAACACAGATAAGGGTGTATGTTTCTTTCAGTCGAAAAATATCAAATTGTCAACATTAAAGTTTTTACCAAATTCGAGTTCTCCAAATTGGAAGGCCATATCAACATTATGCAAGCTTGTAAACGATGTAGCAGCAGAAACCACGTCATTTAGTTCAGACTCTACAACCATTGCACTATTGGATTTTTCACCCATACTCATTTGTGCTTGTGACATCGTGAAATGGCTTGACCTCGATGATGGTGGATAGATAAGGGAAGGCGTTTTATTACCATCAAAAGTGTTGTCAAGCTTTGGAAAAACAAAGTTATCATTAAATGTTGAAGGGAAGTTAAATAAAAGGGTCTCTAGATTGTCGGTTGAGGCTTTATGACCTGTTTGGATGGTCGGTAGAATTTCGGGGGGCCTAACGAATTGGTTTTGTGGCAGTGGATGTTGAATCTTTTGTGGTGGTGATGATGGCAATGGTATAGGAAATGGTGAAGTTGTGTCGGTTCTAGGGTTACAAGTGTGACTTCCTAGGTAGGTCACGTTAAAGACATTTGGATTGTCATCGTTTCTTTGCACATGTTTAGTTGCAAGACAACCTTGTAGTTGTCGATTAGTACATCTGTAATAACCTCTGCAAAGTTAAATTCAAAAACAAGAAAAAAGCAGTTAATTAATTGACCATTTTATAAATTCAAAAACAAGAAAAAAGCAGTTAATTAATTGACCATTTAAAATGGGGGTTTCTTTTTACACCCCTAATTACTTGGTGAATCATCTTTTTTATACTTTTGTTGTTTATTTGGTCTTTTTGTTGTTATTATTATTTTTTTGTATGTTTTGTCATTTGTTGTTTTTCAATTTAGGTATTATTGTTACATATTATTATTATTTGATAAAAAAAAAATAACAGATAAGTTATAATGTTTTTTGTTTTTGTATCTTTTGTCATTTGTTGTGTTTTCTTTTTAGGTTTTATTATTAAGACTATTGTCATAAAAGTTCTTAAGTTTGGCAGAAACATTCAGTTTTACCATTTTACGTATTTCTAGTTCATTAAAGCTTATTTGAGTTATTATTTCTACTTTTACCCTAGTTACTTGCTACTATAGGTTTCCAAGTTACAATGAGAAGAAATTCGCAAAAATCCTTTAAGTTTTAATCTTTTTACGTTTTTACCCTAAGCATTTTTTTATATTATACGTATTTATACACAAAAAAAATTTCATTAAACAACATATTTTATTATTAAAAAATGTCATTTATGCATATATGTTTTTTGTAGGATTATACGGTTTAAAACGTAAAAAAAACGTATCACAGTTTTATATAACTGTGAAAATATAAGATTCTTAAAATCGTTATTATGTTTTTTAAACGTACAAATATAATTTTACGTTTTTAGATGTGTGTGTGTGTGTGTGTGTATATATATATATATATATATATATATATATATATATATATATATATATATATATATATATATATATATATATATATATATATATATATACACACACACGCACACACTTCAAAAAACAATTTTAAGAATGTTAAATTACACCATTATATAAAAACGTAAATACGTTTTATTACGTTTTAAACAGTGTAAACCAGCAAAAAGAGTATCCACATCAATACCGTTTTAAACCGTATATACGCTATTTTTTTATAAACCATATTAATAAATCGTAAACGTAAGGAATAAAAGATTTACGATTAAACATACGATTGTTTGTAAACCGCTTAGACCAGTTGTAAAGTTTTTGTCAAATAACAATAATAATAATTATTAATAATAATAATCATCATCAATCATAATCGTGAACAATTAAAAATGAACGACTAAATTTGTGACTTTTTCTAAATCACATTAACAAATTATGAAATTTTATTAAATAATAATAATAATATTAATAATTAATAATCTAATAATAAAAAATTTAATCGTCTAATAATAATAATGTAATAAAAAAGTAATAAAAATCAAAAAATCAAATCAAAGATGGATATATGAAGTAAAAATAATAATAATAATAAAATGAAAAAATGAAAAATAAAACAAAAACAAATCTTGTAAGTAACTTTAAAAAGAAGAAAGAATACATACAACAACATTCTTTCAAAATCACCATAGTGATCGTCCATAATTTCCAGTCTGATAATAGAATGAATTCGCAATTCTGTCCAAAAACTGCCTTTGACTTTAACGGCTTCATTCAAAAAGGTGAACTCAATGACTTCAATATGGGCGGGCATCGGTTTACGTATTTTGCCGAGACAGCGCCAAACTTAGTAAGTTGGACAGATTCCTTGTTTGTTCCAAATTTCTCTCATTTTTTTCCAAACGTTCAAGTAACTGCTCTCCCGAGGGAATTCTCGGATCACTGCCCGATTGTTCTTAGAACTAGTTTGTCGGACTATCCCCCCCCCTTTTTAAGTTTTTCAACTAAAAAGGTGTGGTCGTAATTCACGGGCTTTGGTACGGAAGATGCTTACTTAGCTGAAAAACTCCGGCCTGTTAAAAGTGCAATAAAAAATGGAGACGGGATAAGCAGGCGGCTGATAATTGTGAAGCGTGTACGCTGCGTTCCATGATTGTTATAATGCATCGATTGGCTGAGTCAAGATCATTAAGGAGTGATGAAGTAAAGGCGAGAACTAGAGCTATTCATGATTTGATGGAGCACGAGAAAACCAACTTGTTGGATCTTAAGCACAACGCGCGTTTGAATCGGATTGAAAAGGGTGACAAGAACTCCAAGTTTTATCACGGAATAATTATTGTAGGATCCGGAGATATTGCTTAAACGGTCTAATGATTAATGGAAAATGGTGTGAGTAAGTAGAAGAGGTGAAAGCAGAAGTTTGGAGGTTTTTCAAAGATAAATTCCGAGAAAAGTATAG
Organism: Cichorium intybus; assembly: GCA_023525715.1. Classification (NCBI taxonomy): domain Eukaryota; kingdom Viridiplantae; phylum Streptophyta; class Magnoliopsida; order Asterales; family Asteraceae; genus Cichorium; species Cichorium intybus. Next base: position 6,997,253 of record CM042010.1, read on the forward strand.
TTCGAGACCAAAACTGATCAACCCCCTTTTTCATTCGATAACTCAGCAGGAGGCGGATGATCTGGAGTCGGAGATTTCCTTAGAAGAGGATAAGATGGCGGTTTGGGCTTGTGCCAATGATCGGGCTCCTGGACCCGATGGGTTTACGTTGAAATTCTTGAAAACGTTTGGGATACTATATCGGACGACATTATGAGATTTGTCAAGCACTTCGAGAAGCATTGTACTTTGGCTCGTGGATGTAACTCTTCTTTTATTACTTTGGCCCCAAAAGTTAAAGACCCGTCTTTGCTTGCTGATTATCGTCCGATCAGTTTAATTGGCTGTATGAATAAGATTATATCCAAGATCCTTGCTTCTCGTATGAAAAAAGTGATTGGAAAGATCATTGGGGAAGAGCGATACGTGTATATTGAAGGACGAAACATTCTAGATGGCCCGTTAATTGTTAACGAAGTTTATTCATGGGCGAAGAAAGAAAAGAATAAATTGTTGATATTCAAAGTAGATTTTGAGAAAGCTTTCGATTCGGTCAATTGGAATTATTTGGATTCGATACTTCGCAAATGGGATTTGGGAATAAATGGCGGTCATGGATACTCGATTGCCTACGGTCATCTAGAGCTTCGGCTACAGTGAACGGATCCCCGACCAAGGAATTTGAGATATCTAAGGGGGTGCGACAAGGCGATCCGCTATCACCGTTTCTGTTTATAATTGCCATGGAAGGCTTGAATGTTGCCTTGAAGTCAGCGTGTGGAGAACATCTATTTGATGGCATCACGTTTCCAAATAATGGCCCTTTATTGTCGCATTTGTTCTATGCGGACGATGTTATTTTCTTGGCAAATGGTCGCTCCGTAACTTGAAGAACCTTTCCCGAATTCTTAAACGTTTTCATGCAGTTTCGGGTTTAAAAGTTAATTTTGAGAAATCAAGAGTCCATGGTAGAAATGTTGAAGATGCTGAAGTACAATCATACGCCCAAATTCTTGGGTGCGAGAAAGGAGATTTTCCCTTCAGGTTTTTGGGTGTTCCAGTGGGTGCTAATATGAACTTGATAAAGAATTGGAAGCCGGTTTTTGACAAATTTAACTCGAGGCTCTCCTTTTGGAAAGCCAAAACACTTTCCTTGGGGGGCGAGTCACCCTTACTAAATCAGTGTTGAGTAGTCTTCCGATCTACTATTTTTCACTATTCAAGGCCCCGATTGGAGTGACAGAAAGGCTGGAGAAAATACGCAGGAGGTTCTTGTGGGGCGGTGATGAGAACTCGTCAAAGATCAGTTGGATTGCATGTGAAAACGTCACTAAGAGCAAGGAAAATGGGGGTCTCGGCATTAGCTCGCTCCGCTCGCTTAATATCGGGCTAATGATTAAATGGTGATGGAGATTAAAAAATAACTCGGGGAAACTATGGTGTCGAGTTATATTGAGCATTCATAAACTAAACAAAAAACCTCACGATTATCTTTCTAACAAATGTTATGCAGGTGTTTGGAATAATATAGCAGAGACGAGGCACGACTTGGGGAAGATTTTGCGCTATCCTTTTACAGCATTTTTAAAAGAATTGTTGGAACCGGCAATGATACCTTATTCTGGCTAAACGAGTGGATCGATGGCGGGACTCTTAAATCAATTTAAAATACCCCGATCTGTATAAACCGGAAAAAAAGAAGACGTGTTCTGTAGTGGAAAGGGTTAAGGCTTCGGGATTCAATGGAGAATGGAAGACCAGGCTGGACTCCGATATCGCGGGGATGGAGCTAAATGACTCTCATAAACTGCCTAAAATCGTGGCAGATTATCAACAAACTTGGATTCGTAGCAGTGTAAACTCAATAACAGTGGCAATTACTTGGTTAAATCATTACGCCGTATCATCGACAATGTTGCTAACGAAACGTATGAGATAGAGGGTATTCAGTGGCTAAAAGAAGTTCCTATTAAAGTCTTATGTTTTGTTTGGAAGGCTAAGCTGGGGCGTATTCCTACTGCAGAGGCGCTAATCCGAAGGGGTGTTCGTATTCCTACCTCTATATGCCTGCAATGTAACGCAAACATCGAATGCTGCGATCATCTTCTAGTCAATTGTCAAGTTGCAAAGGAAGTCTGGAATCTCATTTTCCAGTGGTGTGGCATTCAGGTCCCAAACATGAAAACGGTGGTGGAAGTTATTCAATTTGTAGATTCATGGGGTTCATGCATAAAAAGGCGAAAGAGACTTGTTGCAATAGCTTACGGGGTTTTCTGGTTTCTGTGGAAAAATCGGAAAGAGATGGTGTTCAAGTAAGTTAAATCCTCCACAGGCGTCCTTTTTGAATCGATTAAAAACAAGGTTCAACTATGGTTTAGGTGTCGTGGTGTTAGTAGAGGTGCTGATTGGGCAAATTGGCAGTTATCCCCCTTTTTTGATCTGTAACTTTTTGTAACAAACTCTGTTTTGTTTGCTCTGTCTGGTATCTCGCCAGGTTGGAGCTTGTTTTTTTTAATATATTTGCCGATTCCAAAAAAAAAAATTCTTAAGTAATCTGACATACTAATATATAAAAGAGTATATGACACCCGTGGACACCTCACTAACCGTTTTTAAGGTTAAAATGAGACAAGTAAATAAATAACAGCGATGTTTTAGTTTGAACATGACACCCCTCTGTAAATACTCAGCTTCATATGAACTAATAAAACCGTATGGTACGCAAACTTGATTCCAAAGAATTTAAAAACACTTGTAAGATTTAAGCAAAATACATATCTAAATTAATTAGCCTTTTTCTATTCCACCATGTGGGCACAATTCATACAAGACTTGGGTCCACACACTATAGAATCTTACACGTTTGAGTCATCTTGCAAAATACTGTTTATGATTTCGTGTTAAATTAAGTATATACAAATTGCAATTTATATTTCAAAATACAAATCAATTAGTTTTTTAATAATCATAATATTAGTTTCATTATACACAAAATGTCGTATTTATATATAAAATCTTAAAGGAAGACAGAAGAATACTGCACAAAGTGATTCTAACCATTTTAGTAATTTTTTACAAAGAACTTATAATATGATGGTTTTAGGGGGTCATTTTTTGTATTTTAACAAATATAATTTAGTTTCTCGTTACTTATTTTGTTATTCGGCAAGTGATCATGGCCATGCCTCGTATAGTTATGAAAAGATTTGAACGTTCGTCAATGATGTCTCTATTATGTGGTTCTTGAAACAACAAACATGTACGTACATAAACACGATTTATATCATACCTGGGATGTTTGGCACCAAGAATGTCTTTTTGGCCATACTTCCTCCAACTATACCCATCATCAAGAGCTTCTTCAAACCCAATGTCTTCCCTCACTTTCACTTGATTCTTCCACTTTTCAATACCCCCAATATTACTCTTCCTATACCTCAAAAAAAAAAAAAAAAAAAAAAAAATCAATCTCCCTAATTAGATATATCAAACGGCTACGTATATGATGTCATGGAACTTACCTCTTGGCACCGACATCTTTGTAATCAAAATCTTTAAACTCAGGGTCTGAATCTTCGCTATGTGGGCCTTCGCTGAATGAAACTTGTAAGTCCATCCTTTTGATTCCCATTCCACCATGCAAATGTAACTCGCCATTGTTTCCATTGGCAGTAAGCCCACGACTGGTGAGTAAAGATAGGGACCTATCGTATGAATTGAGGATGCTATGGATCAACATTTCTTGGGTTTCGTGGGAAGACGAAGGGTTATTGAGATGAATCTGGAGTTGCTTCGCAAACTCCTTACCTTGAGTCAACTCATCAACGACTAGTTTGTGATCCATGGTGGCTTTTCACCTCTAGAATATATATGATTATGTCAAAACCCCCTTTTTTTTGCATGAGATAGAAAATGTTGAGATTTGTAGTTTGACATGAATGAAGAAGGGGGAAATATAGGGGGGCGTTGGAGTTGACCAAAGAAAACGAGTTAAATCGTCAAATAAAGAGAGTCTAAGTCTTTGGTCATATTGGAATTCTAGTGGAAGAGTAGCACAGAGGCTTCTGTTGACTGTTTCTTTTCTCCAATCATATTTTTGCCCAAACCCCTTTGCTTTCTATTTGCACTATTCAAACTCGTTTATAAAAGCAAGTCAAAAGTCAGCATAATTTAAAATTTTTCGGTCAAGTGTTTAATCATAATTTGAAATAGAACCCGACAGCAGCTACAATATATATGTTTAGTATTTACACAAGATATTTATATATTTTAGTATAAATTTAAATAAGAAATGACCTTTAAAAATAAAAAAAACATTGTCAGTTTTGTAATTTTTATTCATTTCTATGGACATTTTTAACTCCACCAAAACATAGTAATAATGTGTTATAAGTTATCTATGGCTCTTCAGGACACCGTTATATTCAATAGCCATGAGTTCTCAACGACCAATTTGAGGAACTCGATAATTTTCTTGGGATATCTACTACACATAGCCAGGACAATCTCTTAGCTAACAAAAGGATATCACATAGATTTTTGAGCATATAAGCATCAAGTACAAACCTTATCAAACACTTATGGATTTGCAGTCCAAATTTGATGCCTCTAGCAAGCTTGTCGATGATCTCATACCATACATGGTGTCGTTCAGTGTCTTACATTCACACCCTAGATCCGAGTTATGTTATTCAGCTGATTTATCTCTTTATGCATGATCCATGTGAGGTTCATTCTAGCATTTGTGGTATGTTCAGGCACTTCCATCCATTGCTTAGAGCTCCATGTCTCTCCCACTACACTACAACTTCACTACAAGTGTTATTTATTATTTTGATGTTGGTTGGGATGTGTCACTCTACATAGTGCTCTACATCTAGAAACTGCATGTTTTAGATTAGTAATCTTCTATCAAATTCATCTAAGTGTCATGGTTTTATATCTCGGGTCAGTGCACAGATAATACTAGAGGAGTGACCAATATTATTGCAGACAGCTATTGGCTTTGTTTTTTCTTTGTGACTTAGATTCCTTATCTACTAATGCAATGCCATTTATATGTCTACCAACCAGTTCAGCAATAACGAATTACCACATTAAGATATATATCCATTTTCTACGGTCTAGTTTTTTTAGATTTATTAGGTTGAGTGCTCCATGTCCCTTCCAATTCTTAATATGCCAAAATCTTCACCAATAGGCTTCCAACATCTTTATTTTACAAGTTTAGGTACAGTTGAAATGTTTAAACAGTTTTATTTGAAAAACTACGAGAGGAATATAAGTGTATGTATACATAATGATGCGAATCATATAGGAAACCTGCCTGAAAGGTTATCGATAAAGGGAGATGGAAAATGGGGCCAAAAGCAGCCAAATTTAGAAAGATACGTAACTTTTGATCCGTCAGGAGTTTCAAGACTCATTTTATATCATCAAAAAGCTCTCGACAGATCGGAGCTCTTGAGAAAGAGCCACATGTCGGTTACCCACCCATTGTCGCCAAGCTCGTCTATTTAGTCACTTAATTTTAAGTTTCTACCAAATTTGGCCCATTTTTTATTTTGTTGTAATTGCAAAATATCTATTTTCATTAATTTATGTTTTTCATATCTTTATATATGAGCTTAATTAATTTTTGTCAATTTTAATTTCAAAACTTTAGTAACACATGTCATATTTACCTCCTTCTATATGAAGGGAATTTGTGAGTCTTTCATAAGCATCTTGAAATCCATACTAAGTTTCCCTATGAACAATTCATTATGTTTGCTTTCATTCTACATCATATAATGTATAGTTAGGTCCATGTTATGCCTATTTTGCATAGTACATCGATTAAAACCATTTTGATATTTTATTTCTATTGTTAAGTTATGGAGTCTGAACATTCTTTATTTTCCTGGATCATATCTCGTTGGATGTTGTGCCTTTGAAAATTAAGTTCCCAGACTTTAGGCGTTAGAGTTGGATAAGAACATCTTAGTAGATTATAAATTGAGCCAAGCAGGGTGGTGTGGCTCTTTGTACCTTATGCCGACGAGAAGGGGAGGTTAAGGCTTGCATTGGTCGGCTTTTCTTTAACTTTAATCCTCAATCTTTTTATCTTTACTTGTGGACGTTATTCCTACTAGATGGAACTCATTATTAAGGTTAATATGCTTGGGTGGAAGGTGTTTTTGAATAAGCTATTGAGGAAGTGTGGAGTCTAATCAGAAGACTGCAACATTTGAGATACGTCGAAGGCGAGTTTTAGATAGCAGCCCTCGTTGATGATCTGAAGGCGTATTCTCGACTATAGCATCCGACCTAATACCAAAGGCAAAATCTCAGGCTGCACCCAGAACTACGGTTTGAGCAAGGCTTGCTAGTTGAGATAAAACTAGGCTACAACCAAGACTCCTGATGAAAGTTGAAGTATCATTTGCAATCTTCTCTACGAACAGTTCCTTACAAGTAATAGTCATAGCTTGGGCTATGGTGATAGGAGTCAACGAGTCAACATTAGGAGGGATTGTTAATAGATCAGCAATCAGACATTCAAGATCGTCAAAAGAAGAGATGATTAGTAGCCTGAACAGTTGTTTCTAGATAGAAGCGTAGTTTGACACAAGCATAGTCTAACAAAAGCATAGTTCAAACTAGAGACAGAAGTGTTATCTTCTAGCCAAAGAGGTGTCTTCGGCCAGACTCGGTTTGATAGTATCTCAGCAGCTAGCAGAGTTATCTTGGGGAATACATGACACAAGTTCGTGTATGTGTCAGGAAATCTTATGGGCATGATACGACTACTTGCAGGCTGTCAAGTCGGCATGGTGCGCTGCTCAATGCTCACGTGCATTAATTGTCATCTCTTGATATTTATATCTTTCTTGGCCACAATACTAAATATGTTGAGTGGTTTCCATAGACCTCTTTCTTTCTCTCTTTCTCTCTCTCTCTCTCTCTCTCTCTCTCTCTCTCTCTCTTTATCTCTTTGTATATTGAAGTTTATCAATAAAAAAGCTATCTAGTTCTCACAATTGACGTAGCTTGATCCATTATCAAGTGAACTACTTTAATATCCTTGTGTTCTCATATAATCTCCTTATTTATCATTAGCCTAGATATTCGTGTGTGTTGATAGTTTTTTGAAGTGCTTAACCGGTTTTTTTGTGTTCCCAACAACTAGTATCAGAGTTATGGTTGATAAAGGGAATATTAATATCGACAAATATAGAGGTCACAACTTTGGCTTTTGGAGGATGCAGATTGAAGATTATCTCTACCATAAAAGGCTACACTTGCCATTGATAAGAGAGAAGCATACATATATTAAATAGGAATAGTGAGATCTATTAGATCGACGGACCAAATTAGGGTGGTCCAGTTGTCAATGGTGAAGAACGTTTCTTACAACATCATCAATGAAAATACAACGTTTGGGATGATCAAGACATTGTCTAACATGTATGAAAAATCTTCAACTTCAAACAAGGTGCTCTTAATCAGATGGTTAGTTAACACAAATATAAAGGCAGGCAGATCTGTGATAGACCATGTCAACGAGTTCGACACCATCATATCAAGGTTGATATTGGTAGATATTGGGTAGTACCAAAGAAAGAGGGAGGAGGTCCAACAGTGGAGGTGGTAGTGTTAGAGGGAGAACCAAGTCGAAGATAGAAAAATCTAGAGGAAGTCTTGAAATCATCTACTGGAAGTGGAATGAGAGTGGTCGTTACATGAATCAGTGCCTGAAGACCTTGGCAGAGAAGGCCAAAAATAAGGTGAATGTGGCAGAAGACTATAGAGATGACCCACTATAAAGATTTTGGCAAGCGGAGGGTGGAAGGTGACGAAAAGGGAATCGTGCAGTTACTTATGGTCCGAAAAGAGGGTGGTTAAGATCTCTGTAACCAAATACAACTCAAAAGTTGAAGACACAGGGGCTTCTTCTAAGTGATAGTGGTGTTATTGGCTATGGTGACAATGGAGATAAATAAATGAAGACACTAGTTTCCAAGGGGCAGTATCAAAGATGAGAAATAGATCCTTAGCATTTTGAAAGTCAAGAGTTATTGGTCGACAAAAGAAGGTAACAGTTTGCTAGGAGGGGCAGTCCCCGAAGTTCTAGTATGGAGTCAGTTCATTCAGACGTCTATGGAAAACACCAGTCTGATCAATAGAAGGGCCAAGAAACTGCGTAATTCATCTAGAAGCAAAAGAAGTGCCAAAATTCGGTTCATCGTTAAGAAGTCACAACATTGGTCCTTACCGATATGGCAGTTCCTAACAAAAGCTAACGTCTTAAGGTTGTTTAACATATCAGAGAGATGAGGAGAGAAGGGTTTCCAGAGCAAGGAGCTTCATGACTGAAGCTCTCTAAAATGGGAGGATCAAGTTGACCGATATGTAGTCTTCTTAGAAGAGCGGTGTCTTCGGCGTCGAAGTCATTAATGCTTTGGTCATCTTAGTTTTCTATCTTAGTTTTCTATAGACTTGTTTACCTTTGGAGGATACGTTTGACTCAAATTGGCGAGTAAGGAGGTATCCCTCGTGCATCTTAGGGTATTTAGATGTATCGTAGGTGTCAGAGTTAGATAGCGACGTAGACAAGGTAGAGGTGAAAGGCGAAGAATGCTTCTTTATTGGCTACGATGTAAATGAAATGGGTGGATTTTGGGATAACTACAGCAGGCGTGTTGTCCAAAGTTAGAAGGTGAAGTTCAGCCAAGGATGCCTAAATTAAAAAATATATTACAGACACATTCGACCGAAGTAGGAGTTCGCCCTTGGGAAAGACCATAGTATATTATATGGGATATCCAAGGAGGACATTGAACTGTCATTTTACTAACCCAGAATATGGTGGAAGAGTTGAAGATAGTGGGAGCGTTAGAGATTATGGTGACACCAGAGTGAGTGGGAGCAAGTTAGAAGACAACACTGCCATGGAAGGTGATTTTTCGGATGAAGATCCACGCGGATTAGAGATCCTCCTGTGTGGTACCCTCATTAGCAATGTACAGCTGCTGATAGGAGGGGAGTATCAGATGACTTGTTCATGAGCCTTAAGGGTGAGAGATTCCATACAGTGGGATAAGGCTACAAAGGATGAGTTACCCTCAACTTGACAAGGATAATACTTGTTCATTTGTCAAGAAATCAACTATGTAGGTGGATTCCGAGTTTGTGGATTGTTCAAAGTTAGTGATATTGGTGGAAGCAAGAGATATAAGATCAGATGGGTGTCAAAAGTTTCCAACAATACGAAAGAAGTTGATTGAGATCCTTTATCAGAAGGGTTTTATGCAAATCAATGAACTAATAACCTAAGTTCACATGCAACGTATAAGGATCTATGTTTTCTTCTAATTGAACATATAATAATTCCTAAAGGCCAAAAGAAATAAACTAAAAGAATAAAATCAGAAAAACTAACCTTTTAGGATATCTTGGAAGCAAAGCAGCACAATTGTACCCCAGGGTCCCTATTTATAGTTCCAAGCGGATGACCAGATAAGCTTTAAGAGATAAGACGTTTTGAATTCAAATTAAGATAAACCTTTATCTTAATTATTCAAACTACAATTATCTCTATATATATATATATATATATATATATATATATATATATATATATATATATATATATATATATATATATATATATATATATATATATATATATATATATATATATATATATATATATATATATAGATTTCGAAATCTATATATTACTATATATAAATTTTGCTGGCCACTCACTCACTTAAACTGCCACTTACTCAACTATTGAATAATTACAGTTTTAGTCCCTGCACCTTTAATTAATTGATTTAATCACCAAATTAATTCCAATTAATTCCAGATTAATTTCGAATTAATTAATATAGTTTCTAATTAATATATTATCACTTTAATATATTAATAAACCATATATTTAATTTCTATTGATTTATTAATCAGATAATAAATCAATCTTTCTCTCTACTGAACTTTCTACCAAACCTCCTGCTATGAGGGCAACCCAAATGGACTATGCTACTACTAATTAGGTAAATACTAATTATTAGTCATGGCTTAGACACCTAATCCAACAGTCTCCCACTTGGATAAGGCTATGACTATAATTTTATCCTCTAACTAATCAGCAAACTGTAGCTTCCTAGAAATTGCTGCGGAACTCTGACCTAGTCAGTTCTGTCCATAGATAAGTGATCATATGATCCTTCGTCCAACAAGATATTTTCAGACACGAGACATGGATTGAGATCAATCTCTGTCCGATACTCTGTTTCCTGATTTTCGATTCTGCTTATGACTTTAGAACTTCTAATTGAACACATCAATTTAGTCCAGGTTGGCCAGCACTTTAGTCAACTTTAAAATAATCGAGAGGCCTACAGATATCTGTTTCCCATCAGGGTCGAGGAACGAATAAGCTTTGACTCACATGCTTATATCTTTTACCAGTCAAATCATTCATAACAACACGTTTTATAACATCAAGTTACCGATGCGTTTTCGTATTATCAATAAACAACTTCCTTGTAAATTATAACTCATATCTCTCCACTTTAAGATCATAGGATATTATCGTTTCAACATTGCTTGTGATATAATCCATGAAGCAATCTATTGAGCGTGGGTTTATCCAATACTTAAATCTCTATTTCTAAGTACTCATGAATGTTGTAGCAATCTTATTGCTATGTCTAACTCCTTAGACAGTCTACAAATCAATTCATGACAGTCTTGATTCAATACTTACTTCCCAAAGTATGAGCAACTGTGGACCTTTCTGAATAATTAAATTATTCGGGAAGTAAAACATGCGAAAGTGAAACATAAAGATCTGACTAGCAGCTACTCTTGCTTATTACCAAGTCTCCACAAGGTAATCACCAAGTCGGACCATGCCATAAACTATTATCGGTTTCAAGATTTCTTTTAAACTTTCAATTCTAATTTTATAGCTATGTCTTTATGAACCTTGCACTCTTTCTATGTTTCCAAAGTATATTATACTTATACACTTTATTGCAGATGATCCAATCGGATGCTCATCCGATAACATCTCAATATGTTATCCTGGCAATCTCTCTTCTAACTCCATTATGGTAATGTGTACTATGACTTCCTATGGTTCTGGGGTCTTTAGTCTACTTGACTACACCCTAAGACTATTTCGAGGTGTTATGATGTGCCGGTGAACCACACGCGCTCCATCAGAATACCAACGAGATTCTTTAACCATGAAGTCCTTTAACATAATGTCCTGACGTTAATAATTACCACTTTTGAAAATCTTTCAAATTAACCCTATCACTTTCACCCCAATCATTTCCCAATGAATTCTCACTTGAGTTCAAACAATCCATCCAGTATTCCCAGCCAGACAATGTCCTGAATCTAACTTACTATGCCCTAAACATCAAGTCATCAGGACATGTTCATGACATTATGATCGATCCAAGAAACTTGTGGAACCCAATCCAATCTTATTCCAAACCCTTTCGGAATCCAAAGATTATTTATAATCCTTGTGTCATGATTTTCGAAAAACTATTTCCTTTCGGAGACTCTTCTCATGCATCTTGAATCTTATCAAGATCATGCTGGCTAGGTCTATGCTGGTGATTTCATCTATCCAATACATGACTATGAATTACGTGAGTATGTTGCACCTTCTTAATTTCTTTCATGCCAAGTCATCACACTTTGTAATGATGAGAAAAACCTTTCCTAAGTCTACGCATCTTGAATCTCATCAAGATCATCTTGGCAGAATCTGGATCTATCTCATAGACGATTACAACCACCTGAGTATGCCGTATTTCTATTAAGTCTTTCATAGCGATCCGTCTCTTAACACCAAGTCATTACACTTTGTAATGAAAAGAGACGTTTCCTAGAAACAATATATATCCCACATATGGAGATGGTAGACGACATCGACACTCCCACTGGCTTTGACACGGTTATGGACTATTCACAAAATCCAGGACTTATGGTACATTTTGAGAATCCAAACCTTTTTGACATTTTAATGGAAATAATTCAGCCCTTTCTTAAAATCCAATCCTTTGGCATATTTCCGAGAATCTGAATATCCTTTCTTGCGAGATACCCATGGGACGAAACCCGGGGCCATGTACCTTTTTGTAATGGCATGCTCTATATGTGTCCCTATTAGTTTGTCGGTAAACCACACACGCTCCACTAACGACTCACACTATGTCACGTAGAATCCTCTCAGATTTCATCTTCTATTGAGAGTGCTTCTCTCGGAATCAATTGATTGACTCTGAGTGTCGACTCACTCAACCAGATGTTCTGAAGGTATGTATCTGTCCATGTTGCTTTCTTTTGATGATTCAGCTACTCCCACTGGTTTTTAGACCAGGTGTAAAATCAATCAAATTTTCACATAGACTGTGTCTCGCCCTAAGGTCCTCTTGTTTGGCAACAACCGGGCTCACCAATGCTTCCAAGTAGTTGGATTATAAATTCGTACCAACTATAGTGTTTTACCACCAATCGGTATGCCACCCTAATCATAACTACTTATGACGGTGATCAATACTACTGGTCAAGAGGAGATTATGTCAGTTGTAGAACACAAATCTGATTTCTGTTCCAAGCCTAGTGATGACTAAAGGTCCTTTCACTTGGCTAATCCTGAACTCATTCAGGACTGTCTCAACTCCCACTATTTCCTTAGAACATGAGTTCTTCCTAAAAGAGCAATTCTTTTAGAGTTGCAGCGGGATAGCCAATGAAACGACATTGCTGATTAGGTTCAGGCTAGTCATGAGGTTCGGACGAACACTACAGGACTCTGGAATTTCCATGTACAAGTGGGATAATCCCAGCTTTACATTTCAGACAGTGTCTGCAAGACCTACTTAGTCTAGGATGTGGTCGGAATATGGTTTATATGGACTGACTGGTATAGTATTCAACTTATTGGAAACTAATTGGCAATGTATCTCATACATCGAGGATCGAACTGTTTCGACTAGGGGTGTTCAAAACCGGATATCCGAAATTTCGGATTCGGATTCGGATATCAAATTCGGATATCCAAAAATTTGTTACTTTGTTGTTTTAATCTTCACCTAAATATAACATAAAACATTCCAACAACTAAATTAAGTTTTCATAAAAGAAATCCTACTTAGTAGCTAAACAATTGATTGTTTTTCTTTTCTTTATATACAAATCAAGTATACTTGTATATAGGTAACGACTCCAAAATACAAAAGAAACTAAAATACTAGTTGAATATATTTCATTGTGTGTCAAATCTAAAATTTTTATTATTCCAATACAATTAAGCGGCAATGTGGAAGAAAATGAGATATGGTCTTACGTTATAATCAAATAGGCTTTAAAAATATATGAATCAACATATCATCTTATTAGTTCATTAATCCTTAGATGGTTTTGTTTATAAAATAATTAATAGAAAAAATAATAAAATATATATTTCGGATTTTCGGATAATCCGAATATCCGAAATTTTCAAAATTAATTATCCGAATCCGAATCCGAAAAATCGGATATCCGGTTTTCGGATATCCGAAAATCCGGATATCCGAAATTTCGGATATTTTCGGATCGGATTTTCGGATTATCGGATCGGATGCTCGGGTGCGGATATTTTTTAACACCCCTAGTTTAGACCGATGCTCCATTATCTTCCTAAGACACATTATAACCATTAATGCTCTTGGAAGAGAATGAATTGTGAAACCTTTTTCTCAGTTCATGTTATCGCTCAGGTTCTGTGGAACTTGTACTTCCTTTGAAGTCCTTGAACTGTTCAAGGTTTTAATTCAATTGCTTATCCCGATAAGCAATGTCATATTCGTCATACCGAATGATGAATATTGTGAAGTACAAACAATTGTGTTCTATATCAAGATTCGAGCAATACACAGCAACAGGTGCGTCCGTTGCTCTTAATCTCAATGTCTTTTACATATCTATGTAAACTTATGACTTTGTTAACTTTGTTCAAGACTTGCAATCTTCAGTTGACTCTAAGTCAACTGATTCCAAAATCCTATCCTCTGGATCTTTGGGTGATTCATCTCTTGCCCCATGTGCTTTATAAAGAACTTAATCATCATCTGACTCTAAGTCAGATGATTCCAATGTCCTGTCCAACTGGACCTTTGGTTGAATCATTTCTTAATACATTAAGAACTCAATTCATCAAGTGACTTTAAGTCAAATGATTCCAAAGTCCTGTCCAACTGGACCTTTGGTTGAATTGATTCTTATGACATTTGTATTAACAATCATGAAAGACACAATTTTTTTTGAATCCAAACATTTCGGATCATCATTCAAGTTATTACTAAAAATACATTCAACACATTCATATAACATTTCAAGAACAATTTCAGACAACAGGTGTTAAAAGAAAATTGACAATTTTATTAAAACAAAATCCTTCAACAATGTAATAGACAATGTCAAAACGCATCTAAAGACTAATAACAATATTTTAATATCTATCTAAACTTCAAAACTGCACGAGCTGGAGATCCAATCCAAATGTGCTCCTATGCGCCAGAGTCCCGTGCCTTCTTGATTCCCTGCATACCAACCAAAATGTAACTATCACATTATGTATCAAGAAATCTTGGAACAGGAGTTTTGAGGTTTTTAGATATACCTGAGTTTTCAAAGGATTTGGAGTGTCTTCCAATCTTTCCGTGACTGTATCCGATTTAGTGGATTCCCAGCATGAGACATGTCCAGTTGATCTCGACCATTTCTTGTTACGTCTATGCACTGGACTTAATCCAGAAGTAGTTAAGCCATTGGAGCTATGCCTGTCCAAGAGCGACTCGTATAAAGCCAACAGTGGACGCATTTCCATGAGGGTCCTTTTCTGGTCTTCCTTTCTATACGTCTGAATGAACAGATCGTACGCACTAGTCAGCGAACCGAGTAGAATGTTAACACTTTTTTCCTGACTCATGGAATAACCAAGTTTGTACAATTCGCCTATGTACGCTTCAATATGAAGAACATGCGAATTGATGCTACTTCCTTCTTTTAGCTTGCACTCTGCAAGTCTTTTGAAGATCCTAGCTCGTTCCTCTTCAATTGGCTTTTGGAACCTTTCCTCAACCAGTTGCATTAACTCATATGGCCCCAAGGATTTAAAATCCTTGCGGAACTCGGGGTCAATGGTTAATAGCATGAGGTCAAGAATCTCTTCGGATTCATCAACTAAGAGGTTATGTTTATCATAAGAACCTTTTATGATGACTTGTTCCGGTGGAACCGGGATCGGATACTCGGTGAGATGTAGCTTGCCAGCAATGCTGAGAACTAGTCTCCAATTGCGAAGCCATTCTTTACAGTTCAGGCCAGTCAGCCTTTCCTTATTTGGCAGGTGCATTCTGATGCTTTCAGAAATGGGTGAAGGAGGAGAATTGACACTTGACATATATAAAAAAAAGACAGAATCTATTAGTTTAATTGATCCTTTTAAATAATTACCCAATATGTTATTTAATAAGGCTAGGATCCAAAATACCCCAACTATGGTGTGAAGAGGGATGCCGTAATCACAACATAATGGTCATTAAGGTAGATAATTCACTTATCAATTTCATCATATGAAATTCCTAGGTCTGTTGAGATTCATTGAACTATTCAATGGCATGTTTAATCTTGGATGTGTCCCACTGTTTGTGACTGGGATGCCGAGGATCACAAACTAGATGTGAATAACCATGCAAATTAGCTTGGTACTCTCGGGGTCAATTACCATCTCTAATTGATGTGCCGGTAAACCACACACGCTCCATCAACAATGATAACACCCGAGAAACCCATTGCAACTCTTTATGAACCCCTATTGGTGTGCCGGTAAACCACACACGCTCCACCAATGTTTCATAAAGTGCAATGTGCAATTTCATGGATTAGCATCAATTCACATTTTTCCTAAAGTAACTAGATTTGGGGTTTTATTAAGTTGTTCTAGTACTTTGAATAATATCATTATACTTTTAATGAGATTAGGCGGTCCCATCAAACCCGTTCGGCTAACGACCCTCCACTGATCAGGCGAGCGGTGGGTGAGAGTGGACACCCATTAGACTATCATTTTATAGGCAGTCTCCTTATACCCACTTTATAGATCAGCTTCGTGAATGAGGCCTACTATTGATTTGACTCACCATTAAATCTTATACATATAATAATAACTTCCTAATTATAATATATATATATAAGATGTAATTTTTTAAACCTTTAAAAAATTGTTTCTGGTTTATCTTTTAATTTATTGTCGATTTAAACTATTAAATTTAAAATTAAATTAAACCTTCAATTTATCTTTTAATTAAACAATTAATTAAATTTAGATATTTTAGACTTTTAAAATATTCCTGGATTTATCTTTCAATTTTTCGAAAATTTAAACCTTTAAATTAAATTAAATTAAATCCTTTTAATTATCTTTTAATTAAACAATTAATTAAATTAATTAATTTTAGATAGGTATCACAAAATAATCAAATTAATTTAAACCTATCCTTATCCCTCTAATTTTCAATTTTAAGGATAAAGGGTTTAAGGTTTATCCATTTAAATAAACAAAGTTACCAAAAATAGAAAGCCTTCTAAAACCCTAGCATTTTTTTCGAAAAACATAAGGGGGAGGGGTTAGGGTTTCGAAAAACCCTAACCCTAAAATCGAGTGGCCTCAATTAGGGTTTAGAAACAATAAACCCTAAATATTAGAAAAAACTATTATAGCAATTCAATAAGAAAATAGACAAAAGCTTTGATACCACTGAAGGGTTTTATGCGAATCAATGACCTAATAACCTAAGATCACATACAACCTATAAGGATCTATATTTTCTTCTAATTGAACATATAATAATTCCTAAAGGCCAGAAGAAATAAACTAAAAGAATAAAATCAGAAAAACTAACCTTTTAGGATTTCTTGGAAGCAAAGCAGCACAATTGTCCTGCCTCAAATGAAGTCACACCCAAGCTGGGAAGTAGGTCACGAAAATTCCAGAGAGATTTATGAGAGTTGGCGCAGAATAAAGGGTACCCCAGGGTCCCTATTTATAGTTCCAAGCGGATGACCAGATAAACTTTAAGAGATAAGCCATTTTGAATTCAAATTAAGATAAACCTTTATCTTAATTATTCAAACTATAATTATCTCTTATATATATATATATATATATATATATATATATATATATATATATATATATATATATATATATATATATATATATATATATATATATATATATATATATATATATATATATATATATATAGATTTCGAAATCTATATATTACTATATATAAATTTCGCTGGCCACTCATTCACTTAAACTGCCACTTACTCAACTATTTAATAATTACAGTTTTAGTCCCTGCACCTTTAATTAATTGATTTAATCACCAAATTAATTCCAATTAATTCCAGATTAATTTCGAATTAATTAATATAGTTTCTAATTAATATATTATCACTTTAATATATTAATAAACCATATATTTAATTTCTATTGATTTATTAATCAGATAATAAATCAATCATTCCCTCTACTGAACTTTCTACGAAACCTCCTGCTATGAGGGCAACCCAAATGGACTATGCTACTATTAATTAGGTAAATACTAATTATTAGTCATGGCTTAGACACCTAATCCAACATTATCCAGTTGTGAAGATGGCCACAATCAAAATGGCTCTTGGTATCTTAGTTGTAGAGGAGTTTACCTAGAAGAAGTCATATGTGGAAAGTTATATTCTTTCAAGGAAATATACACAAGAACATCTATAATGGAACTACCATTACGTTTTCAATTGCTGAAAAGAAAACCATGTGTGTATAGAAGAAAAATCTTGTATGGATAATGAGGAAGAACGGTTGCACAAGTTGTCAGAGTTATCATTGTTGTCGCAAGAAGAAGTTCCAGTACATCGTTCATCATCCTTTTGATGTACAATTGATGTTAAGTTGGTGGCCGGGTCTAGCATACAGTTTATCAACAAGCTTAAATACTACTAGCCTGGATGTTCGAGATATGAACTAGACGTAGTGTAGCTAATATTGGTAGTAAGCAGTCAAAGTATGAGCTTCAGGAGTCCAAAAGAGTTTTCGGTCAATGTGTATGCTGAAAGTCCTTTGCAGAAGTTCATCAAACAATTATTGAAGCTGGAAGCCCGCCTTTGGAAGTTTTCAAAGCTTTCGAAGAAAAGTCTTAAGTGTAGGAGAAGTTGAGGTTGTGTATGACTTTAACGACCTACCTTACTAGAGTCAGGGAAGAGGACCAAAAAGAGTGACAGAGAACTTTGGTGACAGGAGGATCAATACATATTAGTCTTTAAGTAGGAGATTGTTGAGCAAGTGTGGAGTCTGATTAGAAGACCACAACATTTGAGATAAGTCGAAGGCGAGTTCTAGACCCCAACCCTTGTTGATCATCCATTGGCGTATTCTAGACTGCAACATTCGACCTAAGACTAAAGGCAGAATCTCTCATCTTGCAGCCAGAGCTTCAGTTTGAGCGAGGCTAGCCAGTTGAGATAAAACTTTGTTGCAGCCATGTCTTCTTATGAAAGTTGAAGTACCATCTGCAATCTTCTCTACATATAGTTCATTACGAGTAAGAGGGACTATTGATGGATCAGCAGTAAGACATTCAAGATCGTGAGCAGAAAAGATGATCAGTAGACCGAAGAGTTTTTGCTAGACAGAAGTGTAGTCCGACACAAGCATAGTCTAATAGAAACGTCGTTCAGACCAGAGACAGAAAAATTATCTTTAGGCCGAGGTTGTGTCTTCGGCCAGACGTAGGTCGGTAGCATCTCTCAATACCCATGCGCATCAATTGTCATCTCTTGTTATTTATATCTCCATTTGGTCACCATACTAAATATGTTGAGTGGTTGCCATAGATCTCTCTTAGTAATAATAAATCTCTTTAGTTCTCATAGTTGACGTATATTGATCCATTATCAAGTGAACCATTTTATATCCTTGTGTTCTCATATAATATTCGTATTTCTCACTAGCCTAGATAATCGTGTGTGTTGATCATTTGTCGATGTGCTTAAGCAGTTTTGTTGTGTGTTCCAAACATAAGCTCCTTATTAGAGATAATTTGGTAAAGTTAGGAATTAATATACCATAAATTATTTGTTTGATCTGTGATATTGACGAGGAGTCAGTTTTGCATATTTTATTTTTTGTTCGGTCATTGCCGACCTTTGGACTCTAACTGGTAAGCAGCGGGGTATTGATATTCCTTGCTTTGGAGCTTTTGTTGATTGGTTGTTGTGGTTCTCATATTTTCGTCTAAACCATACAATCAAGCTTTTCTTCAATGCTCGTACTGTACTATGTGGTGTTATTTGTGGTCTTTTAGAAATTCCACTTTGTTTGCTAATCTGAATCTTATAAAAGACGACATGTTTTATAAGACAGTGACTCAGTTGTTTCTTTGGACTTTCTCTCAAAGCAGAGTTGTTAAACCAAATTAGATGGATTGGTTGCATAATCATATTCTTGTAATTTCCTGTATTTAATTGGTAGTGTAGCTTCTTGCTTGCATATTTTAATAAAGTTTCATTCATTCTAAAAAGAGTTATGGAGTCTGATTTCCCTATTGAACTTACGATCTTTTAGTTACTTTTGAAGGGAGGTGTACCAGTCAGTTTCTTTATCAGAATGATAATTTAAGAGTCTGCGGTGGCAGCACGATGGGTGTTGTTTGGATTTGCATTAACAATTACGACGCTCGAGTAAAAGGAGGTTTGTGGTGCTCGAGCAGAAGGTCTATGGTGTCTATGCAGAAAGTCTGTAGTGCTATCCTAGAATGGTTGCGGTGCCAATAAAAATGTATGTGGCGCTTGACCAACCCCAATGTAACGCCTTGGGTTTGTTTGCCCGGACCGACAAACAAAACATGTGTCTATAAATCTAATAAAATCTCAATCTAGTTCGTTAGTGGATTAGCATGATTATTCTA
Source organism: Cichorium intybus (assembly GCA_023525715.1). NCBI lineage: Eukaryota > Viridiplantae > Streptophyta > Magnoliopsida > Asterales > Asteraceae > Cichorium > Cichorium intybus. Next base: position 7,017,262 of record CM042010.1, read on the forward strand.
ATAATGTGAACCACATAAAGCATTATGTTCTTAACTTTTTTTCTCATCTTTATGGTGTGTTTATTGCATCTTAATCCTAGCATTTGGGTTTAGGATCCTGAGGGCATTAAAAATCATGCTATCAATTTCTTTGCTGAAAATTTAAAGACAATAACCTGAGAAGACCAAATTAAACAGTGATAAGTTCAAAACTTTCTCTATTGAAGAAAGTGGGGCCCTTGAAGCAGAATTCTCTTTAGATGAAATCAAGGAAGCTATCTGGTCTTGCTCCTCAGATAAGGCTCCCGGACCGGATGGATTCACTTTCAAGTTTCTTAAAGAATATTGGGAAATCATCAAAGGCGATATCCTTAAGGCAGTAAAACTGTTTGAAAATACGGGTGGAATTAGCAAGGGGTGCAACGCTTCATTTATATCCCACTCAGAGACCCGACTTTGTTGAAAGATTTTAGACCAATCAGCCTAATTGGTTGTTAAGCCAAAATTCTGTCTAAAATTATGGCGAGTAAGCTCAAAGCAGTTATACATAAGGTGGCCGGCGGGGAGCAGTCTGCGTACATTCGAGGGCGACATATCCTTGATGGTCCGTTTATTATAAATGAGGTGTGTAATTGGGAAAAGAAATCAAAGACAAATTCAATCCTGTTTAAAGTTGATCTTGAAAAAGCTTTTGACTCGATCAACTGGAGTTATTTAGACTCGATTATGTCACAAATGAAGTTTGGGGACAAATGAGGATTAGGGGTCTTTTGAAGTCTGGTATGGGGTTTATCCTAGTTAATGGTGCGCCAACTTTAGAATTCAAAATAGAGAAAGGCCTGCGGTCAGGGCGACCCTCTATCGCCGTTTCTATTTATCATTGCCATGGAGGGGCTGCATGCGATCATGGAGACCGTCTGTGATAAACATCTCTTTCATAGTCTCCGTCTTCCTCGTCAGGGTCCTAGCCTTTCCCATCTTATGTACGATGATGATATTATGTTTATCGGGGAGTGATCTCCGGTCAATTTTCTTAATCTTAAAAGGTTGTTGAGGTGTTTTGCATTTGCTTCGGGGCTCAAGGTCAATTATCAAAAAAGTAAAGTTTACGAGATCGGTGTGGTGAAAGAAGATATTGGGAGATTGGCTAACTTCTTATGATGTGAAGCATCTAGTCTCCCATTCACTTATCTTGGCTTGCCAATCAGGGCCAACATGAATCATACAAAAAATTGGAACCTAATTATTGACAAATTCAAGAACAAACTCAATTCGTGGAAGAAGAAGACATTATCTTTTGGGGGTAGGCTTACACTTGTAAACACGATGCTAAGCAGCCTACCACTTTACTACTTCTCAATTTTCAAAGCCCCAAGGAATGTGATTGAATGTCTCGATCGAATCAGAAGAAAATTCCTTTGGAGTGGTCTTGAAAATAAAAGATGTATCAACTGGGTGGCTTGGGAAAAGGTCACAACCCCTAAAGAAATGGGTGGTCTTGGAGTTTGGGATCTCAAAGATTTCAACATCAGCTTGCTTGCTAAATGGTGGTGGAAACTCAAAGAGGAAGGGAATTCCCTATGGTCACATGTGATAAGAAGTATTCATAATCTTACTGAATTTGATGACCAAAAGCTGGAAAAGAATTTCTACAGGGGAACATGGAAAGCTCTAATGGAAATTGAAGAAAATTTTTTGGAGGCTGGAATTAGCCTTAGAGACCTGTTTAAAAATAAGTATGGAGAGGAAATAAAACTAGATTTAGGAAGGATAGTTGGCTTATCGGTGTTCCGCTGAAGGTGAAATTTCCAAGGCTTTACAAAATTGAAAATAATAAAGATTGCTTGATTATGGATCGAATCATGGTTCAAAATGACTCCAGCTTTGAGCAAGTTTGGGATTGGAAGAAACAGAGTTTAACTGCCTCTGAATCTTCTGAGCTTCAATCATTAAATTCAAATTTGAGAGGCTATGTTTTTTCATTGGAAGAAGATAAATGGGAGTGGATAATCGAAAACAATGGTATTTTCTCCGTTAAATCTCTAAGGCAAGCTTTAGACAATTCGAAAAAGGAGATAATTCCAAAAACCATCAAGTGGAGCTCGTGGGTCCCATGTCGGGTTAATTGCTTTTCTTGGAAATTGGTGCAAAACAAAATTCCACTTAAAGTTAACCTTGGCCATAGAGGAATTCAGATTTCGGACATTACATGTTCCCTCTGTGGAAATGAGGAGGAAACGGTCGATCATACTTTTTTATCTTGTGACTTTTCAATTCAGGTTAGGACCCGAGTTTGGAACTGGTGTGGCTTCAACTTCATACGGCAACCATGTCTGAAAAACCTCATAGATTACATCTTATCTCATGCGAAAACAAAGAAAGAAAGGAAATTTTATTCAGCTTTGATATATGCCACTAGCTGGGCTATCTGGAGAGCTAGAAATGAGGCAAATTTTAGAAAAAAGAAGCAAAATACAATGGTGATTATAGATACAATACAAGCAATTCTATTTAATTGGGTGAAATTTAGGGGTAAAGTCTATGCCCTGGAATGGTTCTCTTGGTGCGTCCATCCCTTAGGTTCCGGTTCTCTCTCTTAACTCTTGTGAGCTTTAGCGGGTGTGGTGTGTGTTGTCTGATAGAGTAGGTGAGGTTTTTTATGTTAGGTTGGAGTAGTGAGGACTTTATCTTGGTTGTACTTTCTATACGTGACAGATGTTTATGGTGGGCTGGGGATTCAGGTTTTTTGGTGTCTTGGTGTTTGTGCTCTCGCAACAGGTTGGTGTGTGTTTTCTTTTCTAAGGGTAGTTCTATTTTTAGGCTTCTGTTGCGATGTAGTACTTTTTCGTGTTCTTATCATGTCCTTTTGGTTGGTGGGAGGGGGTCTGGGTGTGTGTGTTTTGGGGGGTGTGTGTGTGTGCGTGTGTTCTTTTGGTTGTGGGTGTGTGTGTTTTTGGTGTGTCAATTTTTTATTATAGCAATTGGATTTTGGTGTTTCTCTCGTTGGTTTTGTTTCTATTTGGTCTTTATTCTTCTCTCGAGGCATGTGGGGCTCAATATTAGTTTGGTGGGCCTCAGATCAGATGGTGCTGAAAACTTCCCTTGGTGGTCCTTAGCTTGAGTTTGGCAGTATACTCTTATAGCTTGGAAGTTTGTTATCCTGGACAGATTTAACCCTGGTGGCTTTGGTGCTCTTATTTTGAAAGTCTGTTACTGATGCTTCTTGTTCTGGACGGTTATTTCCCTTGGTGGCCTTTGGAGTTTTTATTGTGAAAGTTTGTTGCTGCTACTTATCAGTTCTAGATAGTTTTACCCTTGGCGGCCTTGGTATTTCTTATATTGATGGCTTGAAGGTTTTGGAGCTTTTCTCTACATTTTGGCGGCTTTACCCTCTTGGAGGTCTTGTTTCCTGATGCTTTTCTTCCTGGTGGTGTTTTTCCCCCCCATTGGCGGTTTTACCATTTTGGTCCTTTTGTTTTCCTCGCTGCATCCACTCTTTGGCGGGTTTTTTTTGGGGCTTGGGGGTGGCTGAATTTTGTAGTTATTGGTTAGTTATATGCTTTATGTTTGGTAGCTCATCATTTTCCCTTTTGGCCTGCTTTGTATAGTTTATTTATTAGGTTGGCATGCTTTGTAAATTCTGCTGTACTCTGTTTTTTTCTTGGCTCCAGCTTCCCGCTGGGGGCTTCTTTTATAATATTGCTGTTCAAAAAAAAAAAAAATCCTAGCATTTATTTCATTAAGGAGAGATATAGTATATTGGAAAATTACATTCTAACACAGAAAAATAAATAAATAAATAAAGCTTGTCCGCCTAGCTAGATGATCTCATTTATTAGACTTCACAATAAGAAAGCTAAGAAAAAACAACGATCAATGAATAAAGAACAAAAAATAAATACAACAATAAACCTTTTACAAAAACAAAGATAAACATGTAAACATTATATGAATATACAAGTGAAATACAACAATAAGTTATAACTCGTAAGTTACATCTTCGTATTTATTTGCAAGTATATTAATCGACAATTTGACATGGGTTGCACCATGTGATAGGTAGGTGCTTGAGAAAGTGACGTCGCTAGGCTTACGTAAATCCAGACACCTGCGCGGTTTTTTTGCCCACACATGCTCCCACATGATATCTTTAACCTTCCCCTATTTAATCGCTTCCTATTTAAGGTTCTATTTTGCATCAATTATTCTTAAAATGATTATCGGATACCGTATTTCTAAATTTCTTATCTCGATATTTCCAGATCTTAAATATCTTATGCATATTTGTTAAGATTAAGACTATTTAAATCGGCCATTAAAATAGTAAGATTATATAAAACTTTGCTGTAATCGACCACTAAAAGCTTTGTATGAATAAATAATGGCTTCTATATTTTATTGCAACCAACCAATTATTCTTAAAGTAACTAGCAGATATTGCATTTCGAAATTTCTTACCTGAGATGTTTCCCAATCTTTCGCTCAATTATAATATAATATGTTTATTTGTTAAGATTAAGAGTATCTTCAACCTGTTACTAAAATAGTAAGATTGTATAAAATTTTGCTACAATCTGTTGGCGAATTGTCTGAGTCCGATTATGGCATGGAGCGTGGATCGGGTTCTACACAGGGCCGGTCTGAAGTCTGTTTTGTGTTCCTTTTTTCGATTCAGCCAAGAAACAAAGATGAGATTGTGATTTTTGCTAAGGTGGATGAAGGAATTAGGGCTCTTTTTGTTCTGATTATCGCAAAGGTGGATGAAGGAAATAATGTGGCGATTTCCGATTGCAATGGAATACGGAAAACATAAACATAAACCATCCGAGTGATCGAGAGACGAGGAAGAAGTCGTTAATCATAATTGCGTCTTTGGTAATGAACGAAAAAGAAGGAAGATGGTTCAGATTTCCTTTTTTTGTTTTGACTTTTGTTTCCAACTTTCCCGCTTTTGATGCACTTCACGCAATCACGCTTGCCGCTTGGTTGAAATCAGGATACGTAAAACATTAAAAAACCTAATGTACCAGATTTGCTGATTGGGCCTAATCCTATATAAACACCTTGAAATTTTATGGGCCATTGTAGATTGGTGGGCCCTGTTCCATTGCACTTCTTGAATTTCCATATAACCGGGCCCTGGTTCTATATAAAGATTGGAGTGGAGTCCAAGTTACTAGTTTATCAATTCAATTTGAATATGTGGTTATCTAGTCCTAGATTGTAAGGATAATAAGAAGTTTTAAATTGAATACTAGATATATACTAGATACAAGTTTTAAATTGAATACTAGTTTAACAACATCGTGAAAGGCCTTTTGTTTCAATCGATTCCGGAGGATCTTATCTTGCAAATCGGGAATCTTAAAACCGGAAAAGAGATATGGGAAGCTATCAAGACTCGTGATCTTGGGGATAAACGGGTGAAGGAAGCAAGACTTCAAACGTTGATGGCTGAATTCGAAAATTTGAAGATGACGGACACCAGTACTATAAACGACTACGCGGCAAAATTATCGAACATCGCTTCTAAGTCGGCTACACTTGGAGAAGTCATGTCATAACACAAAGTGGTAAAAAGGTTTCTCACTAGTCTTCTTAGGCGATTTGCCCATATTGTAGCTGCTCTTGAACAAGTTCTTGATCTTAAAACGATTGGGTTCGAGGACTTGGTCCGAAGACTGAGGGAATATGAAGAACGGGTTAAAGAAGACGATAAAGCAAACGATTCTCAAAAATTGCTTTATGCTAGAACTGAATCCTCAAACAAGAACCAAAGCTCGAATAGAGGGAGAGGACGTAGCTCGAATTCACAGGGTCAAGGTTGTGCTCAAGGTCAGGATCGGGGTAATGCACAAAACCAAGGTCAACGAGACTCCTCGAAAAAACGAAATAATTTTGTCAATCACTCATTGTCCATCCCATATAATTTTGTCAATCTCTCATTGTCCATTCTTGAAAATTTTTTAAAGACAAAACTTCATAAATGGTCCCTGTGGTTTCAGAGGATATCGAGTTTGGTCCCTAACTTTTAAAAACCTCACGCCTAGTCCCCGTGGTTTCATTTTCTTATCGTGGTTGGTCCCTCACACATATAAAATGACTTTTTTACCCTTTTTATTTTCTTTTATCTTCTTTAAAACTAATCTTGTATTAAAAAATAAAAAAATTAAAACTCATCCCCACCCTTAAATCCACCCATCTCTCTCTCTCTCCCTCTCTCCTCCCTCTCTCTCTCTCTCTCCCCCTACCAGAAAAACTCACCACCCCACCCACCTTCGTCTCTCTCAATGGTACACCACCGTTAAGCATGTGATCGAGTGGGAACGATTGGGCTAAAGTTGCAATTGAACATGGGTTCGTTTCATTACTTGTAGTTTCATTTCTTCTGTATTTGATTTATCCTCCATCAGTAAAGAGCAGCCCCGATGCACCTAAGCTCGCCAATGAAAAGTTGCAGAAAATGGGACCTATGACCAAAAACGAAATCATCATGGCCGGAATTTTTCTTCTTACTGTAACTGCCTAATTACTCATCTCCTTCTCAAATTCCTCTAGTTATCTTCTATAATCGCTATTAACAGATGACCTAGTTTTCGAAATTGATGATGCACGTTGGCTTATCGAAATTGATTGCAAATTGATGATGCAGGTTGGCCTACTCATCTCCTTGTCAAATTCCTCTCATTAAGTGGTATGTGACTATGTACACTTCCCTCATTCACAATCCTATTTTTAGCCGAGAGAATGGCCTTGTCGGCTCCCTGGTTCGAGAGGAAGGCCAACTTTATTCACTACATTTAAGTCTAATAGTGGTCTAGTAACGCATATGTTGTTTCTAGAGATCATAAATCAGATCAAAGTGATGAAAGACAACGAATTAAAGATGTTGGGGGGGTTTTGTCTCGAATGAAGAAGTTGTATTGATGATTAAATCAATTCAGAGCCCAGAAGAGATGAAAAAGACACTCGAACAACTTATGTTCCCAACCTGATGATGATCAATTTCTTGTTGCATAATTTACACATGTGTTTAAGCGATTCTTTTGATCAATCTATTCCATCAAATTTCTGATTACGTACACGAAATTGAGATCAGATTCAAGAACGAACTCGAAATAAGATTTGAAAAATGGAAACAATGAATTGAGGAACATCGAACACCCCATTGAAACAAGATCGAAAGCTCAAAATCATGAGTGGGTATTCAAGATTTAATTGAAAAACAAAGAACCTACCGGTGGCCCGATCACCCGAATCGATTGGTCTTTAAATCAAGCTCGATTAATTAGGCTCGCAAACTCTGCTTCGGTCATAAAAAGGAAACAGAGGTACGCCGTCAACAGCGTACCTCTTTCAAGATTACCGATTAATACAAGATCTCCGACGAGTTTTCCCTTGGAACAATTCCCGACAGCCCCACCGGTGGTGTTGGTTACCTCTAGACTTCCGCCATGGCTGCTAATTTCAGAGTGTTTGCGGAGATTGTGTTCGAGAATTGAGAAGAGACTGTACGACGGCACATTGCCTGTGGTTCGTAGAATAAAAAGTAGGGGAAAGGGTAGGGTGGTATTTATTATTATTATTATTATTTGTTTTCTTTAAAAGTAAATCTAAGTTAAATAAAATGTAAAACAAATTAAAAAGGGTATATTAGTCTTTTTATATGGTTCAGGGACGATCTATAAAAAGTTTTCAAACCACAAGGACTATCCTTGAGATAAAAAATAGTTAGGGACCAAAGTCGATATCCTCTGAAACCACAGAGACCATTTATGAGGTTTTCTCTTTTTTAAATGAAATATATGTTTAGAATTAAACAAAATATATAAATACTTCAGCTTAATTGCTTCTAGTTATTGATACGATTACAGATTTTGTATCTTATTAAAAGAATAGTTACTTAAGGCCCCAACTCTTTCAAAATTATTATCAATTTGCAACAACCAATAACCATTTAAACAAATTGTAACCATACTTGTACATTTTTAAACATCCACCATGGTTTTTTTAATTCTAGCGTATTTTTCATATATTTATGCTTATAAATGTAGGCATTTGTAACTATAGTATTGTAAATGTAAACAATATTATAATACAAAACAACTATGAGTGCATATAACTTGATTTCTGATATATTCCATTAACCAAATCACACACATACACACAACGCATACTCAACTTGTAAAACACATTACATCATGAGTATTCAACTAACGTTTACATATAAAAAAAAGAAGTTTGATCTACTTAATTAATGATAAAAGTACAAAGTTAACTAAATTTTCGTCATCATTAATATTAACTAAGCAATATCAACGCCATTAAAATTGAATACATATGTCATTATTTAGTTAGAAATAGAACATTCTTATCACGCTATGCTAATGAAATACATAATTTTCGGTACAAACCTGCATTTAAAATTTAGAAAATGAGTGCATGACAATCAATTTAGTTCACTTGACGTATTCTAATAATATAAAGTATGTTGCTATTTTGACAGATTTTCTAGTTTTAAAAATCTGTCAAAATACCAACCTACTTTGATAAATTTGCAACTTTCTAGAAACATATATATAGAGTTTTTTATTTAATTTCCATTTTTACCATTTTCCATAAAGAAATTAAAATAGTAAGGATAAATTTATCCATTCAGGAAGCAAAATTGTAGATGAACCTTTATTTATTGATGTATTCTAATTACTATTGTATTTGGAAAATATTTTCCCTCCTCATCATCTTGAAGATTTACCCAACTATTGGCGGTGCTATTTGTATAGTTATTTACTTGCATATCCAAGAATACATTTGGAGAGCATCCCTAAGCCCATGATCTTGAACAGACAAATAATATTAATAAGTCATAAAAGTTACGCTTGAGTCTTATTATACGCAATAACAAATCAAGGATATCCAACATTAACCTCCAAGTTGCCCCTCTTTCATTCCCACTAGCTCCTAGTTATGATATACCGGTTTTATCCTCGTTCCTTGGAAAATGTAACAAATAGTAACTATCTTATTTACGGTTGATTGATAGGAAAATTGTCATTAAGAGTAGTACTGTTGATCATACAAACGAAAGAGAAGAGTCACACAAGCGCAGTTTATTAAGCAACTCCAAGGTCGGAGGACGGATTCCAAGCATGAGATTGAAGGATCAAGCACATAATCATTCAGTTTTTTATTTGGTTTGTTAAACCTACTATGTTTACATATTATTTCAGAACCTTTTATGATTATTGTTGCTTATCATGGGAAAAGACCCTAATATGTTACTTGCTTTTGAGGAAAGACTAGTTTTTGGTTTGAATTTGTAGTTGGTTTATTAAAAAGTAATTAAATTATCTTGTTTGTTTGTTCAAAGATCCATATGTGTTAAAGTTAGGATATTTATTAATCTATTACTAAGTTTTTATGACTTTGATGAGCATTCTAGTTATACAATTTGAATCTTGATTGTTTATGACCATCAGACAAATAAGACTAGTGAAGGACCAATTGTTTGGGTTACTTCAATAAAGATTAAAACTTTAATATATGTGAAAAGCTTGTAATAGCTTACCATTCTTTACAACTCGTTAGGTTTCATGACTATTGAAATTAACCGAAATAAATCTTGCATGATATAAACTGAATAGTTGATAATAAAGTTTGGTAATTGACATGATCATTGCAATTAAAAACGTTAGAGTCATTGGGTTATTCAGACCAATAAGCTAATCACTTAAGGAATCGGTGAATGACTATTTATTAACCATTGCACTGTTGAGAATAAACCATAACTTGTGAGTCATCAAACCAAGTAATACACCTTCAAGACTTATTTGAATCTTGAATCCGAACTTCTATGTTGTATTATTTTATATACTTTATGTTATCACAAATCCCCTTTTATATTTATGTTTAGTTTAACTGACAATTGAATCTACTGAATTAAGCATGCCCGTTCTACAAGAGTTCGACACTCGTTCTTACCAAACCTATACTGCTACACGATTAAGTATACTGTCTACTGTGTGACAGTCCATAGTTTTGATAAGATTGTTGTATAAAATTGTATACAAGATTTTACACATCAGTTTTTTGGCACCTGTCATGGACTAGTCTCGTACGCATTAATGACCAACTTAAGAAAAAGACATCATTAATCAGTTTCTAGTATGCCGATATCTAACCTAAATTCAAGGCAACGCTAGTGTACAAACTTGCATTTAATGCATCATGTCTTCCATACAATCTACTATAGAGAAAGAGCATGGTGAACATCAAACATATGCAAAAGTGTTGATTATTTCGACTACAATCGACACACATTTCCCGACAAAGACAAAAATCACTTTTGCTTATCCTAAAGGGAAATCTCCAATAAAGTCCCAATATTTTTTCTCAACTTACGAAAAAGTCCCAAATTAATTTTTATTTACAAAAAAAGACATAAAACCGGCTAATGTATTCAAATTAGCCCATTTTAACCTTTTCAGTAGGTTACCTTGCCACGTGGAAAGTATACATGTTTTATCTTCAATAAAGTCTCAATATTTTAGCTCAGTTTATGAAAAAGTCCCAACATGTTTTATTTTCAATAAAGTCCTAATATTTTGTTCCAGTTTATGAAAATGTCCAACATTTCAGCTCAGTTTTACTTGGAAAACATTATGTATTTTTCCATGTATTTACATTTTTAATAACGTATTTATATGTTTAAATGTATTTTTACGTATTTATAAAAAATACTTAAAAATAACGTATTTGATAACACAAAAAAACTTAAAAAATACGTCTTTAATAGTGTATTTATACGTCGTAATAACGTAAAAATAATTAAAAAATGCGTCAAAAATACGTAAAAAGTAAAAACAATGTATAAATACCTTTTATAAACGTATAAATACTTAAAAATTACGTTTTATTCATGTATTTATTCCAAATAACGGATACAGATTTCGATAAGTTTTACAAGGATTGGACAGACCAGAAAATGAATGAACAAAATTGAATTGCACGGAACTAGATGATTAATATTTTGTTTAATTTAGGTTCTCATAACAATAATTACGTGGTTTCAAGAACAATATCCAATATTAGTTGCTATAAATTTCATTAAGATTTCATATTGTTAAGTAATTATGAAGTTATTGTGTAGCTTATTTTTATGTATTTTTAAGTATATTTTCGTATTTTAAATAAATACATGTATAAATATGTAAAAATACGTCTTCAAACGTATAAATATGTTTTTATAGACGTAACTAAATGTAAAAATATGTAATTTTTTTAAAGTAAAACTAAGTTAAAATATTCAGATTTTTCCGTAAAGTGGACCAAAATATTCGGACTTTATCGAAGATAAAACATGTTGGGATTTTTCCGTAAACTGTGCCAAAATATCAGGACTTTATTGAAGATAAAACATGTAGTTACCTGCTGAAAAGGTTAAAAAGGGCTAATTTGAAAACATTAGCCGGTTTTCTGTCTTTTTTTGTAAATAAAAATTAATTTGGGACTTTTTCATAAATTAGACCAAAATATTGGGACTTTATTGGAGATTTCCCTATCCTAAAAGTATTTTCTCCAAATTAAAGGGTATGATGTGGATGATACTGTCTCATTGTCGATACTCTCTAATCGTGTATAAATAGTCATGCATGTTTGTTTGTTCGACCTTCGAACTTCATGGAATACGTTGCATATTTTGTGTTCATATGTTAAGCGTAATTTAGAGATGGAGTAATTTCTTCTATCCGATGAATTATTTCATAGATCATATCAAGTTAATAATCTCGAGTTCTAACAAATTATAACAGAAAAGAGTGTTCACTTTCACCATCTTGCGAATAAATTATTCTTAACATATACAAACTAATACCCCCCCCCCCCCCCCAAATAAATATTATACTTTGCCATTATTTATTGTTGTTAGAAAAAAGCTTTTTTTTTTTTTTTTTTTAAACTATACTTGTATTCACCCCTACCTTTTCTACAAGTATTTAAACGTATTTGAGACCTAACACCAAGTACCCTCCGGAAGGATCATGAGTCCTCTTGGGTATTTTGATGAATAGGCTTCTAGAATATCCCATCTAAATTAAAAGTCCTACTTCTGGATCAAGAAGGGATCAACTTCTTGATCTAGCTCATTCTGTACATCTACTGGAATAGACTTTAGAGGACGACCTCATTGCAGCTTGGTCATATATAGTAGTGATCATCAACTTCCATAGACAATCAGACTCAACAACTCAACACACTAATATTTATATCATTCAACTAAGACTAAATATCATGGATATTTAGAAAGTAATATTGTGGTTTTATTAAGTTTCTGATTTTGAGTTTGAAAAATATAGCATGGAAAAGATATGATGTTTAGACATTATTATAAAATCCATGAATAGCACCCTATTTTTTCTCAAAGATGGGATTTATTTAAAAATAGAGGTATCCGCTTCCTTACGATGCCACCTGACGCCATTACTTGTGAGACCTACATGCCATATAAGGCCCTAGTACACCTTCAAGTATGATTTCTTTCGATGGTGTTCGGTTGAGCTTCCTTGTTCAGTTTGCTTTTTAATCGGTCACCATTACCATGTTTGTAGTCGTGCGATTAAATATGTAAATATGTGCAGCAATTTTATTTTCATCAACTTAAACTTAAAATAGCATTTCCTTAACAATATGGTTATGCAAGTGTCGATTTCTCCAAACATCCAGACTAAAATAACACAATTTGGCCAACGTAAAAAACGTATAACCATCGAGTTTAAAATCATCCCTTCTCTTCGACACCTTATACAAACTCAAACATTCATCATATTGGTGAATACCCAGATGAGCTCTTATCATGGTGTTGCTGATAAAGGTGTTATCTTCATCCGGCATATGATCGAACAGTTTACGGGCATGTCGTATGAGATCGGTTGCATCTTCAGATGCGGTGGTAATCCTTGAACAACTATGTTGCAGGTCCGGAGTTCGATTAAAACATATAGTTAAATATAATAAAGTCAGGAAAAAAAGCCTTAGCTCAGTGATTAGCGTGTTCATCTTGTATGTTGCAGGCCTGGTTTTTTACTGTTCCTTCAAGCCACTTCCTGTTATATTTTGAAGAGTTAAATACCGGATCTTTGTAACTAAGTGGCAATACACTACGTACTAACAAAGATTGCCTTAAATCAGCTGTGAAAGTGCTATCTTTACCTCCCACAAAGTCATTAGATCGAATAAGCATCTCATTCATACTCTTGCATTTCTTTAAAGACACAGACGTGGCCGGCATATCAGCATGACATGTCAGATTTACCGGTCACATGATAAAAAATACCTACAAAATGTGATGATTTAAAAGAGTGGATCGATTTTGACCAGGTTTTTGTCAAATTATTACTCGTATTGAATTGGCCCCGTTCTCAGAACCCATATTGGATCGGTGATTGGAAATAGGGGTGAGTGTGGTGCGGTGTGGTGCGGTTTTAGCATAAAACCGCAACTCGTACCGCTAGATACGATTTTTATTTGTGTAAAACCATAGGTTGCGGTTTTTTTGCGGTACGGTTTTTGCGGTTGCGGTTTGTAGCGGTGCGGTTTCGGTTTTAAACCGCAAATACTAAAAGCTCCAAACTACAAAATAGTAATATGAAAAACTTGAAGATTCAAATACATAAAAGTCATTTAGAAGAAGTCAACAACAGCAAAGCTCAAATACATAAAAGTCATTTAGAAAAACTTTGAAAAACCTATCCAATTATAGGAAAACATTGTTGCATTTTTGCATAAATAAGTTCTATTGTGTTGCAGGTATCATTGAAAACGGAAATAGAGTAGAAGAAAGACAAGTATTTCCCATTGAGGAAATATGCTATAAAGGCTTCGAGGGGGAAAAACATTATAATAGTTATCATCTATTTTCTTGATTATTGCAGTTGATAAATTACGTGGGATTTTGTAAGCCAGTTTCATTGTTTTTTTATTTAATGATAATTGAAAGATGCTTAAGTTTTTTCCTTCAATAATTTCCCTTAATTTGACGCTAAGCTTAAGAAGCTGGGGAATGTTTCATAGATACATGATAAGCTTCTGTTTTTAGTTTGCTTTTTGCCTAATATATATTTTAATCAATGTGTGTCAAATTTTTGTAATTATGTTAAACGGACCATTTGTCTAACTTTCTCTTATCATAATTAGTGTTATTATTAAACATAACTTTCTATTATCATAATTATATATATATATATATATATATATATATATATATATATATATATATATATATATATATATATATATATATATATATATATATAAAATTTAAATATATAATAAATTTTGCGGTGCGGTTTCGGTAAATTTGCGCGGTTTTTCAAGCTAAAACCGCACCGCACCATGCTTTGCGGTTGCGGTTTTTGTGGTTTCGGTTTTTTGCAGTTTTTTGCGGTTTTGCGGTAACGGTAAATGCGGTTTTTAGCGCGGTTTCGGTTTTCGGTTCGATTTTTGCTCAGCCATAATTGGAACCACTAAAAACCCGATTTAAAAAAAAAAGTTAGAATTTTGACTTAAAAAACAGGATAATAATTAATCCATCATTGATTATTTAATAAAGAAATTCTATATATTTTTGACACAATTTTTTTTCTTTTGTACAAAAACTTGGAATTATATTGTTTCTGTTTAAAAATATATAGTTATACAATAACTATAAAATACTAGACACATATTCACGTTTTTCATAAAATAAAAGCATATAGATAAAATATTTACATATACATATCTGAAATGATAAATTTATTGACATTAACGATAAAATAATAACTCTTGCAATAAATGATATAAAATTTTAATTATTTTAACCATATTATGAGATGTATTCGAATCATATCATTCAATAGCCTCTACCCATGCCATGATAAATTGGTGTGTGTGTATGTGTGTATATATATATATATATATATATATATATATATATATATATATATATATATATATATATATATATATATATATATATATATATATATATATATATATATATATATATATATATATATATATATATATATATATATATATATATATATACACACACACACGAAAGTTCTGAAAGCAGGTCAACTATAAACTCAAATTTTAAAACATTGGCTAAATATGACAATGGGTTAAAGCCAAAAAATAAAACAAAAGATAAGAGTTAATTAATGGAAAATCTGAAAATTTTATTTTATGTTTTTTTGGCAATGTGAGCCTAAAATTTGTCTTCTATAACATCAACTCTCAAAAGCCAAACGTAACGGACCTACAGGAAAAATAACCTTGGAACATATGCTGTTTTCTTCACAAGGTTCTAATCATGTGTCCAAATCTACGACAAATCCATGAAGGAATCACATCCAATTTACATTCTCTCTGCCGAAAATCAGTACCGAATCCCATATTCTACATCACCCACTTGCTAGGAATTTTTCAGTCTTCGTACATCCGTCATGCTCAATTATCCACATAAAATGATCTGACATCTACGTCGTCGATGTTCACATAAAACATAGCTTAACGGTGATCATGTATAAAGATTCTTATTCTTCGATTATACTTCTTTTACCTAGAAAATAACACATCCTAATAAAAGTATAGCTTTTATTTATTTGGTTTATAAACATAGTTGAAACTTTGAAAATAAAAAGTTGTCCTCCATTTGATTGCCCAACTTTTCTTTGTTTCTACATCTAATTTACATTTCTTACATTTTAGTCATGAGTAAACTATGTCCTATCAAATAGGTCCGTCTACTAAATTTATGTTTCTTACATTTTAGTCATGAGTAAACTATGTCCTATTAAATAGGTCCATCTATTAAGTCAAAATATGGTCAAACCTAACTTTGGTTAAATTGACATTTTTAGTCTTTACATTCAAAATTTCACCGGTTGGTCTCCAATCTTAATTTCAACTTAAGAATTACATATTTATACTTTCTAATATTAATTTCATAACTTTTAGGTTTCATCACTAGTCTAACTGTATTTTACAAGTTCATTTTTAGTCTTTTTCTCAAGAATTTTTCTTTGAACCATTTCTTATAATCTTTTAACATCTAAATAACTTTCTACTTTCATTGTGAACTTTGTGCATTTAGTTCATTGTCTTATTCTAATTATTCTAATTTAATTTAATTTATTATATTAAAATTTTTTACCAAAGATGATCCAAATCTACTAGGCCCAACCCAAATGCGGATGTTACAGCAAAATCCACACACATTATATGATCATACACAATGAAATACTAAATACAGTTATAATTGTATCAAATTTGAATTACGGTGAACAAAACTAAAATTAAAGAAAAAAATTAATAAATCAATAAATATATGATATATGCTAAATTAATTACTTAACAATTATAATTATTTATTTTTTAAAAAGTCAAATTTTGAGTTTGACTAATTTTTCTGAGCTTAGCCAATATTTTCTAAGTTTGACTGATTTTTCCGAGTTTGACAGGTTTTTTTTTAGATTGCCCAATTTTTCCCAAGTTTTACCAATTCAAACATCGACCGAGTAGCAACGAAGCTGACCGATTCTGACAAAGTTTGACCGCGTCTGTGTATTTTTGGGGGATGAGTGTTTGACCGATTCTGACAAAGTTTGACCGCGTCTGTGTATTTTTGGGGGTGTATTTTTGGACTTCTTATAAAAACATCGTATATGCATTGTAGTCAAATTGTTTGATTTTTGCAGTACGGACGTCTGATTTTCATAGTACGACCGTCTCATTTTTATGGTCAAAGTGTCATATTTTTGCAACATAGACCTCTGATATTCGTAGTACAGATGTCTGATTTTCGTAGTCAAAGTGACAGATTCTGAAGTTTGACGTCTGATTCTCGTAGTCAAGACGTCTAATTTTCGTAGTCAAATTGTTCAATTTTTGAAGTACGAATGTCTAATTTTCGTAGTCAAAGTGTCAAATATTTGCAGCAAGGACGTCTGATTTTTGTAGTACGGACATTTGATTTTTGTAGTTAAAGTGACATATTTTTGTAGCATAGACGCCTGATTTTCGCAATATAGACGTCTAATTTTTGTTGTAAGGACGTCTGATTTTTATGGTCAAATTGATAGATTTTTAAGATAATGGAGTTTGATTATCGCATTCTAGATGTCTTATTTTCGTAGTCAAAGTGGCAGGTTTTCATAGTACAACGTCTGAATTTTATAGTACGGAAGTCTGATTTTCATAGTCAAAGTGGAATATTTTTGTAGTACGGAACTTGTGATATTTGTAGTGTAGGCTTGAGATTTTTCCAGTATGTCTTATTTTCATAGTCAAAGTGACAGATTTTTTTCATCACGGACGTCTGATTATCACAGTACGAACGTCTGATTTTCGTAGTCAATATGATAGATTTTCCTAATATGGATGTCTTTAAATATTCATTAATCTCCAACATTTTTTACACATCTTCTTCTAGTATTCAAACTCAAACCGTATTTTTTCTAAACTATATTCCATTTCTTATTTCTTCCAAAAATGGCGACAAATGTACCACAACCTTGGACTACCAACGAGGAGCTTGCACTTACATGTTCTCCGGTTATGGTTAAGAGGAAAATATAGCCTGTCCATCGAGTTGGGTTTTCGGACAGTTTTGGATCCAAATGGTGAACTTGTTTCACTCTGAAATGGGCCGTGAATGTTATCGAACCCATCAAGAACTCAACAGATAGTGGATAGATTTAAAACAAAATGTGAAGATCTTCAACTGTATTTATCACGAAATAAAAAGTGCATGACCGCATGATGATGAAATAGATATTTTGGAGGCGGTTAAGGAGAAATATAAATTCCAAAGTGATGAGAGAGACTTTGTCAATGGTGTCACTTTGAATGTGCTTAAAAATGTCCATTATTTCTAAATGAGTGTGTAATATTTATTGTTATTCCATGTCCTTTAATTTTTTAATGTCATGTCAAAGTTTTTATTACTCTATTAATTAAAAAACGTAATATTTGGTACTCCGTGTAACGTTTTTTTTGTCACGCGGGTTTTTTTGGATCCGTATTATCTTTGTTCAGGTAAGTGTGTATGTGGATCCAATCTACCTTTCTTCCTCGATTCATCCGCCACCGCTTCCTGAATCGAAGCCATCTACAAACACAAATGTTCGGTTCACTGCAATCGGCGTCGTGAAGATAGCAGGGGCGTGGTCTGGTGTTTTAGAGGCCCTTCCTCCCTCTCCATCTCACCACCGACTGTAACCTTCGTCTCTCTCTCTCCCCTGTGTCTTCATTCCTACCCCAATCCGTCATCACTGTATCAGGTTCAAACAGGTTTATCTTTCATTGAAGCGATTTTAGGTTTTCTTTCTGAATTTGGTTTTCCTCTTATGGTTAAGGTTTATTTGTTGATTTAGATATGGCTTAATTGTC
Source organism: Cichorium intybus (assembly GCA_023525715.1). Classification (NCBI taxonomy): domain Eukaryota; kingdom Viridiplantae; phylum Streptophyta; class Magnoliopsida; order Asterales; family Asteraceae; genus Cichorium; species Cichorium intybus. Next base: position 7,035,670 of record CM042010.1, read on the forward strand.
GATTACAATTTTAGGGATCGCAAGGAAGAGTATAGTGGAAACCATATGGCTTGACATCGGAAAAGAACTTTCTTTAGTTAACCATAAAGAGAAAAAGGTTGGTCTATTCTCTTTTTTCATGATGGAAATTTTGCTCTATCCTGTTAAATTGACACGCCGTGTATCTCTATACCGGCTGATCTCCTGATGACTTCTTTATACCACCTTCTTCTTGCTTCTTTCAGTGACACTCACAATCGGATTCTTTGTCTCTTAAAATCGAATGAGGTAATAGCTTAATCTCTTTCTCTAACCCGTATTTTTATGTATGAATATCGTATTTCTTTGAAAGCATGCGTGTTGGTATTATTTTGATTTCGATCAACCAATTGGTCGGCTCTCTTGTCGGACCCTCTTTAAATTTAACAGTAATCGAGGGGATACAAATATTTTGGTTCTCAATTTTCTTCTGTATTAGGGCTCCAAATTGTAATGATAATACAAACACTAGGAAGGGTAATATTTATTTGGAACTTGGCGACAAAAGAGTCGTTACTTAAAACTGCTATATGCTCTTCATACTTTCCCTCTTTAGCCATGTCTTATTATTGCTTCCTAAAGTTTCATACGCTTATCGTTCTCTTTCTCTCCAAGTGGCCATCTTCGGTTCTTCATGTGTCTCTTCTTCAACCTTAAGATCGATTGCAGTTGTTTGATTTTCAGATAGTGATAGAGAAATAATGGTTATGTCTAATTGCTTGGTTGAGATGAGTTACCAAAACCCTAAGTTCAACCATTAGGAATCTGCTATGTACACTATCTAATTGCTGACATAATCATATAGGAATTAAGCTTAGTACTTGTATATTGCTAAATCTGATTCCATTTGTTGCGTTCAACCCATTGCGAAATGGTATGGGATATTGAATAAGGTACTACAATTCTCCCTTTGGATACAAGGAAATGTTCAAATATTACAAAATTATTTATGCTACTAAAGTTACTTGATCGTTTTTCTCCAATCCCTGTTTAGCTCATAAGCCCAAACCTAACTTTATTTCGTGGGTCAACATTAAGAATTGTTTTTATGGTGGACACTATTGATTGCATGTTCTTCCTCGATGGATGACTATATAATTGCATTTAAATATCAGTTTTGATTTTGCTGCATTTACCGATGAATTCATTCAACACTTTTGATTTTCTTGCATTTCTTGATACAGAGTTGGATACAACATATGATAGGTCTCCTCGAACAAAAAAAATTCCAACCAGGAATTTTGTTAGGCAAAGAGATCTCTGTTTTGTGGTCATTAACAAGGAATTTTGTTTCTTTTAATTCTTTTCTATTTGTATCAAGCTTCAGAATAAACATTAAGCAAAGTTCTAAGTTGACCAACAAACCCATGATTATTTTGAAACCTTATTTTTATAGTTTAGATCCGTCTTATTGTTTAATGGTGATTACTTATCCTAAAATATTAGGGTCTTTTGGGAAAAATAGAAACAAACTCTTTTTTAACATCTTAACTATCATTACATCTTTTAGGGTTTAAAAGGTTGTTGGAATGAGTATTTTTCTTGACTTATGGGGTTTACAAATATATATATACTTCTAAACGAATTTGATTATTTAGGTTTATTTATATGATATAAGGCTATAAGTTACCTGGTTTGCGATCCCGCTACTATTGAAATTTCAAAATGGTTAGTAGTTTTTATGATATTTAATTTGGCATTGTTAGGAGCTATGGCAAGTATCTTGTGATCAATGACTTCTGGACTTGGACTTGACAGGTAAGCCAACTGGAGCAAATGAATTGCCGCAAGTCTCATGGCTTATAGCCAACATGATTTAATAATCATATAAAACAAGTGCTGATACCAATTTCAACATGAACAAAGTAGTTTATCGGTAGGTTCTAGATACCAAACAATTTGGAAGCTGAGTCGGTATGAGATTTGAAAAAGCAATTACTGCTCTGTGGAATCAAGGCGTATACAATGCACAAAATGTGGGTATTCACATATATGGATATGTACAAATAGGATAAAGTCCAAAGCAAGATGGTGTCGGCTTGAAAAAAGAAAAAACATAAAAAAATTTAATACCTTCCATCTATTCTATTGACTTTTGGTCTTTGGAGAAATTAACGAGACTTTTGTGTTGTAATAGGATTGCTTTCAATATCATCAAGCAAAAGATGGTGATGGGTGGGTGGAATACAAAGGCTCACTCAGGTTTGACGGGCCTCATAAGGTTTCTGAATTTTTTTAAAGATTTGTAATATTGGTATTTTGAAATATGAGACATGATGATTGTGTTATGTTTAAACTTTTTGGTTACATTTTTTGTTTATGTGCTGATTGTCCGTTCCTTAAATGTAGGTGGAAATACCGCATGCTTGTGTTTGTGATGAGAACGGATTTAGTTGGGGAGTTTGTTGGTCATACGAGACCAAAGACGAGTAGAGTGGTATGTCAGATATAAGAATTATATTTGATTTCCATAAATGGCAATATGCTTTAATTTTTTTTAGCATCCGACTTTTGTTTCTTTCTGTTACAGCAAAAGTGTATCTATTTTTAAAAATCAACACAATTATGACATTGCTATTATTCGGCAGAGTAATCGGTGAAATACGATCCGCCGCCTTCACTGCTGTTTTCAACAAATGAAGAAGGCGTCATGCTCCTACCCAGAAAGTATTTTCGTCAATTTTTTTTCGGTAAGATGAATAATTTCTTCTAATATACCGATGAAATTACTTTCTGTGAACAAAACTAACTGATTTTGACTACATTTACAAGTCGTTTCAGTACCGCTGAAAGCCAGAAAGAAAGTATTTCCGTCGATAGCATGGATGGGTCAATTTCCAACAGCAGGTAAATACTTTCCTGCCTTATAAACACTCTCCCCCTTTCTAATACATGGTTTAAATTGATTTTAGGTTTTACATTCATGTTACGTCGTTTGGTATTAAGGTTTAAATTGATGTTAGCTTAACGGAAATATATTTGTCGATTCGTATTATTTACTGTCGATAGGAGAAGTCGTTTATAGCTAAACAACCTAAATTGTATTTAGGAACACGAGGTAAAACAGTTAAATAAACATGGTTGTCAAGTTTTATTACACCAAATTCTCATATATTTATCAACTCACAAATGTTGCTGCTCCGGATTTCTACGTCCAATTTAATAATTTATTTTTATAAGATTTATCAAAAGCACTTTACAGAGTAGGGGCAAAGTCTGAATTAGATTGAAATACCAAAGTTAAAATCGTCCAAGAACCTCAAACTCTTGATTTAGAATGATGAGTTGTCAATCATTTGTTTTTTTCTTCAAGGGAAAGTTAGAAATAAAACTAATATGTTCTTTGCTAAAACATGGGGTTCTTTGGCATTAATCTTGATCTGTTTTTTTTTAGTTTTTGTTTTTTGTGAGCCAACATCGACTTTGTGAGTACATTGCAACCGGAAACATCTTTCCAACTATAACATTGTATTTGTTTGTATAGCATTTTGTTTTTGTTTGTATTTGGATAGATCTTTGAAAGTACATTGCTGTAATAAGAAGCTACTTTCATTTCTTTTTATTGCAGCATTTTTCTTATTAAGTTATGGAATTTGAAAAATCTTTCCAACTATAGCATTGTATTTTGGAACCGGAAACAATATGCTGCTTTGGTGTCGATATCGTGCGGACCCGTGCGGAGCACGGGGTCCCACTAGTTAGTAATAAAATGCATACTTTACGTTTTAGTATAGGTATGTGTGGAATGTAAGTGTTGTACATCAAAAATAACATTTACTTCCCTTAGTATGTTGTAAATGTCATCAAAACTCTCTGAAATTCTTGCAAAACTAAAACAATCGTCAACCTCATATAAAAATAAGGATAACAGCAAGAGTAAGCAAAGTTGGATGAAGGAGACCGTGAAAACAGTTGATAAGATATATGTTATTAGCAAATATGGATTAATGGTGTGAAATCTCAATTGCGGACATGTTGATAGCTGGTACAAGCATATGCTAGGTCATTTGCATAATGAGTCTGATCACTATTAATGCTTTATTAGTTACTCTATAACTAGGGCCGGTCCAAGCCGATTTGAGGCCCCAGGAAAAAGTAAAAAATGAGGCCCTTAAAATCTTGAAAGGTGAAACAGAAAAAATGACACTACCTAGACTTGAATTCAGATCATCTAGGAAAAGGCCAAGCAGTATTAATAACCAAGCGATATGAATGCCGTTTTATATCTTTCTTGAATATCTCAATATATAACATATGTTAGAGAGCAAAAGTTGGGGACCCTAAAATTTGACAGGGCCTAGGCCGTTGCCCAACTTGCCCCCTCTATTGGGTCGGGCCTATCTGTAACTTGATATCATGTGCTTCTATTTAAATTTAAGACCCTCCCTCACACTTCAAGATTTCCTTATTAGTTTTATAATATATCGTAAAATGTTATAGGAAGAATATGTGATTCCACTAGGGGTAGCTTTGTTAGTTTTGAATATTATGAGCGTCTCATATTTCTGTCACATAAATTTTAATATCAACTCAATGATGATTCTAATATCTTGTAGATATATGCATGTAGGTCAAGACTTTTGTTGGGCCTGGAGTTCTAATCGGCAAAGCTTTCCTAACCCCCAGGGCATACCCTTACATCCCTACATCTTCAATATGCCATTTCTTTGCAACCATTTTCCTTGTCAGCATTGGGATGCTTATTTAGTGCTTACTTTCATCGGAACCACACTTAATGTTGATGGGTCAAACATCACACTTAATGTGTGGATGTTTTTTTAATTTTCTAACTTGATTTTTTTGGAACGACAAACGATTTTATATCAAAATGAACAGAAAATGCAAAACGTCAAGAACAGACCAGCGAGGTGCAGGGCCGGTTTAGAGCAATAACAAACAAAAAAGATTACAAACACATAAGCGGGGCTAAGTTCCACCGAACCCAATCAAGATGAAAATTTCCTCCTCTATGTCTAATCCACATAAACACCAATGACTTGATCTGATCCGCCACGCCTTATAGGGAGGGACTTTTTTGGCCAAAAATGTTTTTAGTGTGTGCTTTCCAAATACACCAAAGTGTACCGTATGTTATGATTAGCATCAAATGTATTTTTTTCGGGCATCTACCCCACATAACAACTGTATTCAAGAGGTCATCCAAGCTGGATATTCCACCAAAATGAACTTCACACCATACCGAGATGAGAGCCCAAACAGTTTTTGCCAGCCGACATCTTACGAGGGCATGACCCCTGCTTTCCGGATCAACGTTACATACACCACATACCGTACTCGAAAGAGTAACCCCTCTGTGATTCAACGTCCACCGTGGGTATACCCCCCCCCCCCCAACTTCGCTTGTCATATAGAGTAGGAAACTTTATATGATACATCTTTTATCCGCTTCATAATTCCACAACTTTGGACCACCATATGAGACTTTTCAATCTACTCCTCATAATCTTCATAGTGTACAAGCCATCCGGAGACAGATCACACCTCCATTGTTCGGCCCCATCATTCTTCTTGAATATGTGCTTAAAACTTACATTATCTTTATTAAGCACCTTATCCATACTATCGATATGATTCCATGTCCCATTATGCTTTTATTGGAGAGTTTATCTCGTGGCTTCTATTCTAAGCCTTGAATCCCCGTTATCGTTTGACTCCAAAGTGCCGAGGGCAATCTCCACCACCACTTGACCATCAAACTGATGTTGAGAGTTCCTAGCGATCCCACCCCAAGCCCACCCTTTTCTTTAGGTGTTGCAACTTTATTCAAGACACCCAACATATCTTCCTCTTCTCTTTATTACCCCCCCCCCCCACACACACACACACATAAAAACCTCCTATGTTTATCTCAAGTTGCTCAATAATGTTGGGGGGGAAATCAAATTAGGGTTATGAGGAAATCTGGATCAAATCAGGAAACGTGTGAATACACTTTCCTTGTTTGATAATTCGACCCTAATGCCTTGGGTTCACGAATTCCAAACTAGGATATTTCCTGAAGGAACAATTTTGATCTAAGGCACAAGAATCAAAATCCGAAAATGAAGAAGATGATGTAGAGAAGATGATTTCGTTCTCTTGTGTATCAAAACGCCACTTCTACCTTTTTAAAGGTAGTTTTTGGCGGTTTTAGGTGGTTAATAGGCGGTTTAAGGGTGGTTTTTGGTGGTTTAGGGGTAGTTTAACAGTTAGGAAATTGACAGAATATACCCTGTACTTCATAGAATTATATAAATAACCTATAGTACCAAATGTCAATTTCGTTTAGGACCCGCGCCAGGGGCACTGCCCCTGGAACCTCCCGTTAAGTTTGCGTACCGACGACATTTAGTTGATACAAGTGTGCACTCCCGCACCTCCTAACTTGTATCAAAACTAAAATTGTCACCCTTGATACACGTATTAATTCCATTACACCTAATGTAGTTGGTGACACTAAAATCACCAACAATCCTCCCCCATTTTAGTGTAACCATGAAATAACAAACTTTAAAACAAAAATCTCAAACTAATGCATAAATGAAAATATCGATACGATTGAATTTTCATGTTAGTATATTATACAATTCAAATATTCGAGAAATCTGGGTGTCTTAAAGATTAAACCCATCAACTCGTTTTAATACCTGAAGATAACATACACATTAGTTTCAACAATCATCTAAAACAAAAACTACATGACACTATTATAAAGCCGAGTGTCCCAATCCATTCTTGATCGTATAAAAGCCAAGTCCCAAGCTTTTTGAAGTACGGCTACACTTCACGATCATATAGGTGATTCTTTTATTCATGTACCTGCTTACATTTTATCAAAAGAATCATTAAGAAACTAAATTCATCCTGGTCTCACTACAGGTACAAACACACTTACCTTGGGATATTTATGATGTGTGTTTCAATTCATATAAATGAGCTTTCCGCATTGAATTCAACCTCTAACATTATATTAGAGGGGAATTGGGTGTCTCATCCATAAGAATTTATATAGACTTTAATCCCATCCCTATAGCAGACTTGTGCACTAAGTCTCGCGCCAAACTTTTCGTAAGATGGTCCGCCAAATTTTGTTGCTATTTAACAAACTCTACCGAAATGACACCATCCATTATCAAATTTCTAATAATGCCATGTCTAACGCCAATATGTCTAGATTTGCCATTATAAACCTGACTATAAGCTTTAGCCAACGTGGTAGCACTATCACAACGAATAGACAATGGTGCAATCGGCTTCTTCCACAATGGAATCTCATAGATTAAATTCTTTAACGATTCTGCTTCCTTACTAGCAGCAGACAGTGCAACAAATTCAAATTCCATTGTTGAACTTGTTATGCAAGTTTGCTTTTTAGATGCCCAAGAGATAGCACCACCTCCAAGCAAAAATACCCAACCACTAGTAGAAGAATGATCTTCCCCATTAGATATCCAACTTGCATCAGAATATCCTTCCAACACTGAAGGAAATCCTAAATAACATAAACCATAATCCTTGGTTCCTTTTAAATACTTAAATACACGATGAACAGCTTGCCAATGTTGAGTACTAGGATTATGAGTAAATTGACTCAATCTTCCTACTGCATAAGCTATATCAGGACGAGTGCTAGTCATAGCATACATCAAAGAACCAATAGCTTGCGAGTACTCAAGTTGTGATATTGCTTTGCCTCTATTAGGCATCAACTTCATGCTAGGATCCATAGGAGTGCTAACAGGTGTACAATCACTATAATTAAACCTTTTGAGAATTTTCTCAACATAGTGAGACTACGTAATAGCAAGTCCTTTGTTCACCCGTTTAATCCTTATTCCAAGGATTACATCCGCCTCCCCCATGTCCTTCATGGAAAATTTTGATGACAATAAATTCTTAGTTGCATCAACCTGATGTTGATCAGTACCAAAAATCAACATATCATCCACATATAAGCAAATAATCACACCAGATCCAGAAGAATCAAACCGACTGTAAACACATTTGTCAGATTGATTTAATGAAAAACCACTAGACAAAATCACTTCATCAAACTTCAAATGCCATTGTTTTGGAGCTTGTTTAAGTCCATACAAAGATTTCACAAGTTTACATACCTTTTGCTCGTTTCTGGGCAAAACAAAACCTTCTGGTTGTTTCATATAAACTTCCTCGTCAAGATCACCATTCAAGAAGGCTGTTTTGACATCCATTTGATGAATCACTAGATTGTGAATAGCTGCCAAAGCAAGTAACAATCTAATGGTAGAAATTCGTGCTACCGGTGCATACGTATCAAAATAATCGATACTGGATTTTTGTCTAAATCCTTGTATGACCAAATGTGCCTTGAACTTATCAATAGTTCCATCTACCTTCATTTTCTTTTTGAAAATCCATTTACAACCCAAAGGTTTAGAACCAGGAGGTAGATCAGATAACACCCAAGTGTTATTCTCCAGAATTGATGACATTTCATCATTAATTGCTTCTTTCCAAAAAGCAACATCCCGAGATTCCATAGCCTGTTTGAAGGTCTTTGGATCCTCCTCGGAATGATAAGAGTAAGGAATTTGTGTCCTTATTTCATCTCTTGATCCTTCCACCAAGTACACTTGAAAATCAGGACCAAAATCTTTTGCAACCCGACCTCGTTTGCTTTTACGAGGCTGCTGCGTTTCTGGAGTTGAAACGACTTCTTTACCATCTGATTTAGGCATTTTACTTGTGCTAGGGATCAGATCCTTTGGCCTTTGAATTGAAGAAAAACGCAGCTTATCAAAAATCGCATCACGCGACTCGATAACAGTATGAACGGAAACTGCCTCATTAGGTTCTATGATATAGAACCTATAAGCCTTGGAATGCTCAGCATATCCAATGAATATACTATCAATTCCTCTTTCACCCAAATTCTTCTTTTTGGGTTCGGGTAATCTCACGACTGCTCGGCATCCCCAAATTCGAAAATAACTCAAATTTGGTGCTTTCTTGTTCCAAAGCTCATAAGGAGTAACTTTGTTCCTTTTATTAGGAACCCGATTTAGCACATAATTTGCCGTGAGCATAGCTTCACCCCAAAAGCCTTCACTTAGACCCGAAAAAGAAAGCATCGAATTTACCATTTCCTTTAAAATTCGATTTTTCCGTTCAGCAACACCATTTTGTTGTGGTGTATAAGGAGCTGTGGTTTCATGAATGATTCCAACTGATTGAAAGTATTTAGAATCCATATATTCTCCTCCCCGATCCGTCCTAAGACATTTTATCAAAATGCCCAATTGTAGCTCGACCTCGGTTTTGTATATTTTAAACTTTTCCAAAGCTTCATCTTTGGAATGCAATAAATACACATAACAAAACCGACTGAAATCATCAATAAAAATAACAATGTACTTTTTATTTCCCAAAGAAGGTGTAGCATGGAAATCACATAGATCACTATGAATCAATTCCAAAATATCCGTTTTTCTGTTAATATTAGGAAATGGTTGTTTTGTGATCTTAGTTAGCATACAAGTTTTACATTTTTCTGAATTAATGTCAAAAGTTGGAATTAATCCGGATTTTGATATTTCAACCATTCTCCTAATATTAACATGTCCTAATCTATTATGCCATAACATTGAATTATCAAGAGAAGGAGTAGAAGTCATAAAAACAGATTTGTCATGGGAAGCAAAACAATTAACAACATTTAGCTTAAAAACACGTTCACAATAATAACCAAATCCCACAAATACACCACATTTAGACAACACAAACTTGTTCGACTCGATAACTTGTTTATAACCCATACAATTCAACAAACCACTAGACACAAGGTTCTTTCGAATCTTTGGAACATACAAGACATCATACAAACTAATTGTCTTTCCAGAAGTAAAAGTAATACTAACAACACCAGTTCCTAATATTGGCTTTGATCCTTCATCCGCCATGCGTAAAACTGAACCTTTATTTACTATGTTCAACTTCGTGAACCACCGTTCATTATTACACACATGATGAGTGGAACAGGTATCAAGCCACCATGAACCCGAATCAGCCTCCTGTACAAAAGAAACTTCTGGAGTTAGTGAAAGAACATTAGGTACTGAAGTTACAAGGTCAATTGTAAACTGACCTTTGGTTGCAGATTGGTCTTTAGACCCACTGCCACCAGCACCATCTTTTCCACTACCACCAGCACCATTATTTCCAAGTTTCACTCGACAGTCACGCTTCATATGCCCTTTCAATTTGCATCTCCAACACACAAGATCTTTGGAATCTTTGTTTTTCTTGTTGGACTTGTTGTTGTTACCCTCATACTTACGTTTTTTACCCTTTCCCTTGTTGTTAGAATTGTTGGCCTCAACCATGTGAACTTGGGGCTGTCCATTTTCAGATTTGCCCTTGCCTTTATTGTCACTCTCTTGATTACGAAGACCCTCTTCGATTCTCAAGTGACTCCCAAGTTGAACCAAATTCATTTCTTCCTTTTGATGTTTCAGATTGTGTTTGAAATCCTTCCATGAGGGTGGAAGTTTATCAATCACACTCGAAACAGCAAAGGCTTCATCCATATTCATGTTGTGTTGTTTAAATTGACCATAAATTCAGAGGATTTCATTGTATTGTTCCATGACAGATCGAGAATCAATCATTTTATAATTGTTGAAATCAGACACAATGAATTTTTTACTGGACGCATCCTCAGCAATATATTTTGCTTCAAGTGTGTTCCATAATTCACTAGCTGTTTCAATACTCTGATAAGTATCAAAGAGAGAATCACACATACCATTCAGAATATGACCAAGGCAGATGTAGTTGTCATTCTCCCATTTGCTTCTCCTTCTGTTTTGTTCCAAGGTTTCATTTTCCACTTCTTCTGGTTTAGGAGTACTCAGAACATATCCAACCTTCAAAGTGATCAACAGGAAGTGCATCTTCTTTTGCCAGCGCCTGAAATCTTGACCCTGGAACTTCTCCAATTTGCCAAACGTAGCAGTCATCTCCTTCACAGTATTTCCAAACATGCTTACTCAGAAAACGAAATTATTAAACAAGATTGTTGGGGGAAATCGAATTAGGGTTATGAGGAAATCTGGATCAAATCAGGAAACGTGTGAATACACTTTCCTTGTTTGATAATTCGACCCTAATGCCTTGGGTTCACGAATTCCAAACTAGGATATTTCCTGAAGGAACAATTTTGATCTAAGGCACAAGAATCAAAATCCGAAAATGAAGAAGATGATGTAGAGAATATGATTTCGTTCTCTTGTGTATCAAAACGCCACTTCTACCTTTTTAAAGATAGTTTTTGGCGGTTTTAGGTGGTTAATAGGCGGTTTAAGGGTGGTTTTTGGTGGTTTAGGGGTAGTTTAACAGTTAGGAAATTGACAAAATATCCCCTGTACTTCATAGAATTATATAAATAACCTATAGTACCAAATATCAATTTCGTTTAGGACACCCGCCAGGGGCATTGCCCCTGGAACCCCCCGTTAAGTTTGCGTACCGGCGACATTTAGTTGATACAAGTGTGCACTCCCGCACCTCCTAACTTGTATCAAAACTAAAATTGTCACCCTTGATACACGTATTAATTCCATTACACCTAATGTAGTTGGTGACACTAAAATCACCAACAAATAACACCATCCGGAGCTTTGAATAATGAAATATGGTAAGTGGGAAGATTGCCAAAGACTGTTTTAATGAGAATAACTCTACCACCGAAAGATAGCATTTTAGCCTTCCAAGTTGATAACTTTGAATTGAAGCGATCTATAATTGTTTCCAGTTTTTTTTCAAGTTCATTTTCCCCTACCGGTACCCCAAGGCACTTGAAAGGAAAAGTTCCCGCCTCACAACCGAGTATGCGTGCACATCTACGAATCTCGCCTAATGTTGCATTCATCCCACATACTTTATACTTGGAAAAATTAACTTTTAATCCCGAAATAACATAAAAACGTCTTAATGTGCTGGCGAGATCTTTCATGTTAGATCGAGACCGTTCACCAATGAATAGGGCCTTATCCGCATAGAATAAATGGGAAATAGACGGACCTCCGTTTGTTGATACCCTTATATAATCCTTTTTCTCTTGCCGTTTATAGTGCAACATTGGGACCTTCCATCGCTATTATAAATAGAAAGGGGGAAAGGGGATCGTCGTGTCATACACCCCTTGAGATAGCAAATTCTTTTGTTGGAGCACCATTTACTAGTATCGATGCCCTTGAAGATCTAAGACGGCCATTAATCCATTTGCGTCATTTCTCACCGAAACCCATTTGGTTGAGGATAGAGTCTAAATACCCCCAATTAATTGAATCGAAAGCTTTATCAAAGTCAAATTTAAACAATAATACCTTCTTCTTAGTCTTTTTTGCCCATGAGCATATTTCGTTGATCATGAGTGGTCCATCAAGAATATTTCTTCCTTGGACATAAGTCGTTTGAACCTCCCCGATCACATCACCAATTACTCGCTTTAATCGAATGGCAAGTATCTTGGCAAGGATTTTGTACATAGAACCAATAAGACTTGTAGGCTGATAGTCACTCAAGACAATATGGTCTTTAGTTTTGGGAATCAAAGTTATGAATGAAGAATTACAAGCCCTTGCAAGACAGCCGAATTCCTAAAAATATCGAATAAAGTTTGCAATATCACCTTTCATAATGTCCCGGTATGTCTTGATGAATTTAAAGATGAATCCTTCCGATCCCGGGGCATGCTCATTGCCACATTCCCACACCGTCATCTTTATTTCATCAAGAGAAACACCGCTAATGGATCGGAAGTTAGAGCCTGTTTGGCTAAGCTTATTTAGCTCATAAGCACTTTTGGGCAAAAGTGCTTATGAGCTTTTGGATTTTCAAAAAGGAGTTTTTAAAAAAGTGTTTGGATAAGCTTATGTTGTGGGAAAAGTTAAATTTTGATAAGGAGGTAAAAAAAGTGTTTGGATAAGCTTTTATATATGTAAAATGACTAAAAAGGACATTTTTACATTTTCACAATTATTTACTAATTTTACAAATAATTAAGTACTTAACTCTTTTTTTTTTGACAAAATTTATAATTATGTTACATCTTTTTTTACAAAATATTTAAAAATATAATTTTTGTTAAGCATTTTTTATTATGCCATAATAATGTTAAAAATAATTTTTTTTGACACATACATTCAAAGAAGAATACTTCAAACTTCAAAGATATTTTTACACTGTGTAACACTACATCTTGACAAAGTTACAAAGGAAGCTTCATCTCATTTAGGTAACCAATGACCATCTCATATTGCAGTTGTAATTAACTACATAAAGGGCACCCCTTACAATTACAATTTCATACACATATAACCAGAAGCATCTATTGCCTCCAATGTGAGATGGCACAACTTACCGGCCACCACCTCCTCTTTATCCTTTATCAAAGGGAGTTGGAGTACTGCATACATAAGTCAACTGATATCCGTAACAAATCACAAAACCATAAGACAAAAAACTAAAAAATAATAATAATAAAACAATTGGTAATCGTTTATTGTCTTCATGGAACATACCTGTATGATTCCCTTCATTTGGATGTAAAGATGGATGAAAACCCCTCTTCAGCATGAAACGCCTTTCGGATCACTTCCATGGATATTGAATTTTGTTCTGAAGTGAATCCTATAAAACCCCAAATTGAAATTAAATTCAAACAGAAGTTAGATGGACTGATGAATGATCGATCATAGAAAATCATCGACATTCAGATTAACAAAAAAAACCAAACGGAGATTAATGCAAACTCAGTCGCCGGAGGAATGGCCGGTATCTCCAACATAATATAGTTAGTCACAGAAAATCATAACCCATTAGAGCAGAAAAATTACCGATACAGATGATGATGTAGGCCGATCGAGATGCAGAAAAAGATTTGAGATGCTTGGAGAAGCTTATCGATCGATTATGGAGGAGTTGCAGCCGGATACGAAGCCGCCGGAGACGGACGACGCAACAATCGCCGGAGACGGACGATTGGCAGCAATCGCCGGAGATGGAGGGTAGCCGGAATATAGGGTTGAGGGGTGGGATGAGATAGAGATGAGAGGCAAGTAACGTAAATGATAGGTGGAAGTTAAGGGCATTTGTGTCATTTTGTATGCAAAAAGCACTCAGCTTCCTTAAAAAGCCATGAACCCGTAGCTTTTCAAAAAGAGTAATTGTATTCATTCCTACCTTTTATTCCTACCCATGTGAGATTATGACAAGTGTCACACTTAATAAAACTAATAATATTTTAAGATACATGTCATAATTTTACATGGGTAGAAAGATTAGTAGGAATAAAAGGTAGGAACCAAAACATTTTCTCTTTCAAAAATGGCTTATCCAAGTGTATTGAAAAGTTAAAATAAAAAAGGACTTTTTCTTATCCAAACACATTTTTTAGCTTTTTAGCTTTTTAAGAAGTCAATAAGCTGAAAAGCACTTTTCAAATAGTTATCCAAACAGCCTCTTAGCATTTATGAATTTCGGCCTTGTATCACTTGGTTCACGAAACTTATCTTGATAGATTCTAAAAACCTCCTGTTTGATATCCTCTACGTTTTCGGTGTCTCCGATTTTTATTGTTTATAACCCCATGAAAAAATCGCTAGGACTTGGATTTTTAATTGTTAATCCCACGATACTCCCTTGCTTAATTTGACTTCATGTATTTATTATGCACACACACGTTGTTTGATCGCATATTATAGCCATAGATGGGTATTTACGTTAAAAAAAAAATTGTTCATCTCATTGCTCCTCCTGTCTTCTCGTTTTAAGTTTTGTTGGGAGATAAAATGGATATTTTTTATATTGGAGCTTTAATTTTTATTTACATATAGTCATATGTGCGAATGTTTTATAATTTATATTGAAGCTTTAATTTTATTTATATTGGGGTTTTAATTTTTATATTGGATACTTTGTACTTAGTAATTTATGTACATATGCATAAATGCATATGTGTATATTTGAATATATGTACATGTGTATATACGCACATGTGTATATGTGCATACATTCATATGAGCATAAATTTATGTACACATGTGTGTATGTGCATATATGTCTAGATGTTTATCTCCATGTTTGTGCATATATCTGCCATATGGTAATACCTATGTACAAAAGTATATGCATATGTATGTATGTATGTATGTATGTATGTATGTATGTATGTATGTATGTATGTATATATATATATATATATATATATATATATATATATATATATATATATATATATATTATGGGCATAAATGCATGTGTAAATATACATATCTATATAAATGCATATATGCATATATCGCAATTTGTTTGTATTTATGTGTGTACATATGTACGGTCAAATATGAATATGCATAAACATTTGATCACTTGTATATTAATGTACTAGGTTATAACTCGTGTACTACACAGTTGAAATTAACCAATGATATAACCCATAGCCTGCTGGTTTCATTGCATAAACCTGATTTATGATCAAGTGTTGGGTTTACAATTGTCATTTCCAAATAAAAATATGTTTTTGTGTTAGGCTTACAATTGCCATTTCCAGATAATATTTATAGGAATCATCAATTTCAATTGACAATTGTTATTTTTTATTAATATTTCATAATAACATTTGTCAAATTTGAAATTGATATATTAGTTAGTAAATACTCAATAATAGGCTAATATGTTGTTACGATTGATATTTGTAAGTCGTTATCATTTATATCAAAGAATAAAGTATCAAGTTATATTTTGTATGTTTATTAGAAGATAAGAATTTTCATTATTTATAACCACTTTTTAAATCTCACGATTAATTAAAAATTCGTCACAATTCAATATTTGTAAAAAACACTATTTAGACTACTATATTATATAATCATCCAAAGAATAAAAACCGATCAAGAACCATTAAACACCCATACAAAAAGAATATTTGGTTTTAATTTATGATTTGGTTTCAAATTTCACTTGGCTTCCAAAGTGTTACCTTCATATTTGGAGCATCGAGTTTCAAATTTACCGAGGATATGCAAAACATATTCTTTCATTTTGGAGTCACATGTTATGCATATTAAGATTTAAGAAGCTGGTATAATCTTGAAAACGTCAGTTGCTTCCTTCTTGTCATATACATTCCAAGTACAGGTATATAAAATAACTAAAGATAAATTTTCTTGTAGGAGACATTTGTTGCTGGAAGGGATACCACTTTCACAATATTAGAGTTAGATCATGAGTGAGCTAATAAAACACCCACCTGTGATGAAAAATTTATAGCAAGAACTTCGGATTTGGTAGACTCTTCAAGGTAAATGATGTAATTAAGAAAATTAATTTTAAGCACACTGTTGTAGAACTAAATTAAAGTAGGATGCCATTTTAAATAAATAAACAAATGCATGATGTTGTATGTTTTATTTAGCCATAAAAAATATCAAATCTACTTTATATTTTTCTATTTTTAATAGCAATGTACTTTTAATTTCTCTTCTTAATGGCAATTCACATTTTGGTCTCATTATTCATATGGTAGAATACAGACAGTTATTCATTCATCTGTTTCTAGCAATTATGGTAATATGATTCATTCTTTGATTCTTCAAGTCCTCTTTATTCATACCACTCTTGGTGCACCTCCGTTTTCTCCGACTTGTCATTGTGGCCGTGGTGGATGCCACTGTGACAGTTGTTATCTCCCTACAAATAAACAACAATTAATCAAAAACAAAATTTTACAACAAAACTTCTTCTTCAATACAATTGGGTATTCTAAATGTTATGATGATTTTCTTCTTAAATTTTGTGTTCTTGTTGAATAATACCCACAAAATATTCTTGTTTTCTTAACTTCCAAGATTTTGAAGAGCGATTGGGTAAAACTTAAATTACTTATGTGAGTTATAAGAATATTGGGATTTTGAAAACCAAACACATTTATGATTTATAATCCCTATGTAAAAACTCTTTTCCCCTCAAGCAACGATGATCCGTGTATGTGAAAAATTCTTAAATCAAATTCTACCAACAAATCAAAGACAATTTCGGAAAATGGGTGTAGATGGAGTACTTCGTCAACCATAGTCGATATCGCTGTGAAAGAGAGAACATAAAATCACTAAGTAAATTCTCCAAATCATCTATATATAATCAAACAAAATTGAAGTTGTGTAAGAAAGAAATGCAGGGAAAGAGAGACGTATGGTCGATTCGAAAAACCAATTCACAGTTGATATATCCTGAAAACCAAATTCCAATATTAGAGATTAGGGTACTTAAAAGGAGGAACCAAAAAAGCCTTAACGTTCATAGGCGAGATGCTCGGATGTACCAAAATTCAGTTCGGAAATAGATGCATAGCTCTTCCATACCTTATCCATACAAGGAAACTGCTCGTGCATCATGCAGAGAGCAACCATGGTATCGCTGAATATAATATTATCTTCTACATCATCGATATAATACATCTATGATCAGAAGTCAACCATTACACCCACAAAACACTGCCTGATGATCATGTTAATCGAGATTGGTGAGAAAGAAAAAATAAAGTTAACTTATTGAAAGAGATTGTTCGGAGTCTTGAGATTCAAGTTTTATATCCTCTTTGCCTCGTCGTCTTTTCCGTGACGCTGACGAATTCTGACTTATTTCCATCGAGTTATTTTCCTTTCTCTTCTGGTTGGTTCTTTTTGTTCTCTGCTACACCTCCAATCTCGTACATCACCACACAAAGACTTCTGCAAACGATGGCGGTGAAAGTGGTGGTGACGACAACACAGCGTAGAGGAGGTTGTGGTGGTGACGGGTTAGCTTAGGGTTTATAGAGAGAAAGGCGTTATGGATGAGAATCGTTTGAATACAGAATCGGAAAATGGAAGACTATAAATTGATGCTTACCAATGTAACAGATGAAATCATTCAATGTTTGCCTAAATTAAAATACTGGAATTGATATCAATAGCGTAAAATCCGGAATCATTACATTCAGTGATTATCAATTACTAACCTTCTTTATGAAATCAAATGGATAGAAAAGCCTTGACCTTCGAATTGAAAGAAAAGCTTTGATCTTCATCTTAAATTACAATAAAGCAAAGATGGAACTGAAAAAAGAATCACATATAGAACACGATGAATATGGACCTAAATTTCATTATCAGATACTAACCTTCAAATAGATTAGCCCTACTATATGAAATGGAACTAAAAGAAAATATTTGTTCTTTGCAGAAGAACCCTAGCATTCTTGCAGACGGAATAGCAATCCACTTAAAGCAATAGCAAAAGGACTATAAAATCCTGAAATCAAAAATCAAATGATTTAACTGGACGACAACAAAACTGTAACCAAGAAGAATGATGAAATCTAAGTTGGAAATTTGAGAGGGGGAGAAGGGGATCCTCGAAAAGAAGAAATATAAGTGAAAATATAGGAGATGAGGAGCTTTAATGTGCAGTTGTGATGTCTGATCTCAGGAAGATTTCAGGAACGGTTTTAGGAAGATAGCATGATTTCAGGAACAGTTTTGGAGCAATTACTTTGGGCGGGAAAACAAATTGTAGGGCTTTTAGAGCATGACACGTGGCAGAGTATAACTCTAAAAAATGTCATGTGGCATGTAAAGCATTGCTTTATTATAGTAAATAGATGTGTAAATATTTTTGCATATACATGTATACATATATGTATTTTTTTTAATGTTTCCAAATATGCAGTTGTATTCACTTTTATTAATGTTCTTGCAGACTTTACAAAATTTAACGAGAAGTGAAAAATGATAACACTGAAGAAACTTGACAATTAAAAAAGGAACAATGAAGATATTATATATTTTTGTTGTATTTTTTTAATATTTTATGTATGTATCGTTCAAAACAGTTGTATATTATTTTTAATAAACTAGTTTGTTTATTATTTGCATTAAGATTTAGAAGTAAGAATATGTGTATATGAATTCTCAAAATATGTATATATGCACCTCCGAGTGTGCATATATGCACCTTGCAAATACATGAATTTTATACATGTTTTTATAAATTCAAAAAGTTTGAATTTTTTAAAAAAAAAATTAGAAATGTTATAATTTTTTTATTCCAAAAAAATCTGGTTTTAAAAAAAAAAACGAAAATTATGTTTTTTTTTTTAATTTGATAGTTCAAATTTATTAGGCTTATTTTTAAGAGTGTTTATTATAGTTCCCAAAATAAAAATAAAAAAATCAAGATTAAATGAGAGTTGTAGAATGACGATCATGCCCTTATAGATAGGGCTGTAAACAAACCAAACGTTCAGCGAACCATTCGTGAACTGTTCGGCGATAATGCTTGTTTATTTAATAAATGAACGAGCATGAACATAAATTCCTGTTCGTTTAATTAACCGAACGAACATGAACAATGGTCACATTCGTTCAATTATGTTCGTGAACGTTTGTTTTTGTTGTTCGTTTCTGTTTGTGCATTTAATTTCATTTTATGTTCAATTGTATTTTATTATATTACAATATTATGTGTTCATGTATGTTCATATATGTTCAATTGTGTTTATTTATCTACGATCGTTTATGTTTGTTTAGTATGTTCATGAATATAAACAAACGAACATGAACAACATGATTTGTTAAATAAACGAACATGAACAAGAAAACTAGTTCGTTTATTCGTTTGTGTTCGTTAGTTTGTTCAGTTAACTTAAACGAACGAACATGAACAAGTTCTCGTTCGGTTCGTTTACAGCCTTACTTCTAGATGTACATTCTCTCTCTCTCTCTCTCTCTCTCTCTCTCTCTCTCTCTCTCTCTCTCTCTCTCTCTCTCTCTCTCTCTCTCTCTCTCTCTCTCTCTCTCTCTCTCTCTCTCTCTCTCTCTCTCAAGTAGTTTTAAGATCAATAAGTTGTGAGAACTTAGAAAAAAGAATCGGCTAATATTTTTCTTTCAAAGCATCTACATACCTCGTCTAACTCAATCACAATTCGAAAATTATAAAAAGCACAAACAAAAAAAAAAATATCAAACTTGTTCATTAAATTTAGCAAACCGTAAAATTATAAAATCGGTGGACTTGAATGGGCACCCACCAACTTTTCAAAAATAGTTTTAAATTGGATGCAAACCGTAAAAAAATAAATAATACAGGAACAAAATCTAAAATTATATTAAAAGTTCCATTAAAGCAAGCTTAGCTAGACTGAATGCTATTTTATGTTATAAATAACACTAAACTATAAATAATATTATTAAAACGTTGTTCATTAGATTTAGCAAACCGTAAGAATTGTACAATTTGGGGATGCCATTTTGTGTTTAGGTTTATGACAATTTGCAAAAGGCTGATGGTGTAATGCCACGTGAAATAAAAATGCCCACTGGTTACGTTAAGTGTTAGTGATATCAAAGGCTACGACTTTAGGTTCTAGGTTTCAGATTGGAACGAATTGGTATGGTTAACATATGTAAAATTAGGACTAATCCGTAAAATCGATCGACACATATAATCCATAGAATCAATCGAGGCCATTTGAGGTTCATGCAATTCATATTGTTCATCTGCTAATACAATACATGATCATTCAAACAATATATAACACATATAATGTTCACGAACGCAGCTTAAATAATAAAATGGGAAGGTATTTCGTCAAATTACTTTGAGTTTTTCAGATAGACCTTTTACAGTTGAACTTGTAAGTCGATACTCGATATACTTACATATACCGAATAACCTCTATTATATAGTGAGTACATGCGTAGTAAAGAACTTATCACTTGTGACTCCAGATATTAATTATGGAGCTTCAGAGCACAAGTTTTATAGCCCCTTACAATGTCTCAGGTATAATTGACCGAACACAAAGAAAGGGAAATTACGGATAAAGATGTGATAAAATCGATGAAAGTTCAATATCATCGGATTCTTTTTTAGCTTTATAGATTTTTAGGGAACACACTTAAACTTCAAGTTTCTCCGAAGCCGAAGGTTATGTCCAGATCAATATTTCTCGCTCAAGTTCACTCGGTGTATCTTTTGAATGGGTTACATCAAATGTTTAAGACCCTTGCAGATATGAACACCGTGTTCGAATACTATATCCTTTTGCATGTTACCCTTTTTATGAGGGTATCATAAGGATTAATGAGAGCCAATTTTTCAAGAATAAAATTCCATTTTGTTATGGAAGAGAAGTTGTAGCGTTAAATTCGATGTTCAAAAGTTATCCAAGAAGAATTGTCCTGAGATTGAAGGATAGAATATATTCCATGTAAACCCATTTATGTAATTAATAAAAATAATATACTAAGTGAATGGTTTAAATAAATTTAAAATTTTAAGAATAAGTTCTGTTGATTTTATTTACATATTTTAGTGTTTTTAAAATGACAAAGATACTGATTTTTTTGTATTATGGTTAAACATCTATTTGTGTGACAATGTTTTATATTTTGTCAGCCTTACAACTAAGCGAGTCTAAAATATGTAAGGCAGGACGAAACCGGTGAATGATAGCGGCGGGTAGGAGGAGGGGGCCGTCGGCGTCGCCAGCACCGCGGTTTCACCGCAATGGGACTAGCAGCTTAGCGGCTGGTAGGTCTTGGCCGGGTTCGTGAAGAAGAATGTTTGTAGCATTTTCAAATAAAAAAAAATACTTTAAAAAATTACCCCTCATTCATATAAATACCCTCCTCTACCATCTTAAAAATCACATATTTCTTACATTTCTCAACTCTTGAAAATCACAAATTAACTCTCTAAATTTTTTAAAAATGGCCGCATTAGGAAACAACTGCAGGTCATGGACTCCAATAGAGGAAGTGGTGTTGGCAACCGCCTTCGTTGACATCAATAGGGAGGGGACGTTGGGAACCGACGGCAAATTCTGGGAACGTATGGTGAAAATATTTCATACAATAATGGCACTGAACCTTATCATTTTAGACACCAACTTAATAGCAAGTAGAGAGATTTGAAACTACAACTGACAAAATTTAACATTATTCACAACAACCTATCGGCGAAACGACAAAATAGGGCTACCAACAATAAAATTTTCGAACAAGCTCAAGACGAATATCGTCTGACATACAACAAAGACTTTTACGAATATCGAAGCTTGGAATGTTGTGAAACATTCACAAAGGTGGTGTGCTTGTTTTATGTTTTAAATTGTAGGATTTATATTTTTAATTATCGTATTTAGGATTTTAATTCTCGTATTTAGGATTTTAATTAGGATTATTTTATTTTATTTTGTAATGATGTGCTTTTTAATTAAATGCTATTTGTCTTTTTAATTTTATTTATTACTTTTTTAAATTATAAATTAAATTTATTTTCTTTTTTGATTTATTTAATTAATTTTAATATAGAAAATATGATATGACATTGAGGGTTGGGAGGGTTAGGAAAGATGAGTTACCAATGGTGTGAGTTGATAAAAGATAGAAGTGAGAGGAAAAAGAAAAACCGATTTGACATGAGGGTTCGAAGAGTCGGGGGAGATAGACTCCCCCATCCTAATCCTGTTTTATTAGATGACCAAAACATTCAGCATTCTAATTTGAAAACCACATACCTTATTACCAATTTATACAATAGTGTAAAGTGATTATTTATATAAAATGGATGAGTTTTAATATACTTATAGGTTAGATAACGGTTTTTTATTTTAATTTGGTTTTGGTTCACAATTTTCTATTATAGATCTATGGGCTTTGTTTCTAATTTGATTTTTCGTTCACCATTCTAGATTAGGTAATGAGTTTTATTGTTGATTTGTGTTTTCATTTAAGGACCCACATGATATGTGATTTTACAGGTTTAGGTAAGTAATGGTTTTAGTTATGGTAAATTTTATGGTTTGTGGATTTGGTTATGGTCTATGATTTTGGAATTTGGCTTCCTAGAGATTTCATGACTTTGGTTTTGGTTTGGTGGTGATAGTGGTACTGGGACGTGGATGTGGGAGATGTGAGGTGGATGGTAGGTTAAATGAAGATGAACGGTGGCGGTGATCATACTGGAGGTTGACGGTGGAGGTGGACGATGGTGCAAGGTGATTGTGTTCTTGAATTTAGATGAAAGATGATATGTCGATAAAATATAATTTAAAAGAAAAAAAATATAATGAAAAAAGAAAAGTCATGAGACGACCATGTTAGTACCATGTGGGTATATTCTGGTGACTATATACTCATACACATACATACTCACACCCACACCCACATACTCATACACATACACATGTTGTTTGTGTGAGAGTCATCAATAAATAATTCTTTAAAATCAAGGAAACAAGCTTTAAATTTATAATTGTATGCCAAAACTATTAATCACAAAACTAAGCAGAGTACTGATCATATAATAGCATAGTGTTGGTAAGTATATGTATCGAACTCTTGGGGATCAAGCGTATGAATACAGAAAATTAGATTACTATCAAGCAATCTTTAATGCACGGGATTTCACAAAAGAAACACAAACTAATACTATTGATACAACCATAAGCTTAGATTCCAGATTCACACATGTTCTAAAGGTGTTTTACTTGGTCAAAACTCTCATAATAATTAGTTAATTCAAGTTAGTGCAATGGTTAACTGAGGGGCTGTTTGATACTTGTTGATTAAGTAAGAGCTGACTGAGTCAAAGTCTGACATAGTCAGACTTATCCTGAAGCTGGCAATGTAATAGGTAAATTCTAAGACTTAGGATCGAGTCAGAGGTAATTTTCGAGTTATCAAACGGTCTGAATCGGACCGAGTCAGACGTAACCTCTTACTGGACCCGTTAAGAGGCAAATCAAACAGCCCCTGAGAATGATTCACTGATTCCTAATATGATTAGTAGAATTGGTCCGTTTCACCAATCCTATGATCATAAGGGCTTTCGATTACAATGGCCATGCATCTAGTATCCCTATTACCATATTTTTTAAGTTCATATCATGCGAGATTTAGTCGAGTTAACCCCAACGGTCATGGAAGTCAACTACAACATGGAATAGTCATCTAATGCAATTCACACACACTAAAGACAATCAATTAATTACTTGACCCTAGGGTTTGTCCACCTCTAGTCATAACTATCTAATGGTCATAGATTAATTATGATTCGAGCTAACAATCGGAATAGACATTCAAATTATGTTCACTTAGCAAAAAATAATAAATTTCAATTCTCTAATACATATGTAGATCTTTGACTAAACATATATAATAAATTAAACCACACAATCAACCATGCCAAGAATTAAACCAAAACATAGTTTGTATTTAACTAACTAAAACATGTGGTTTTATCCATCAAACACCAAAATAATCATAAAATGGTTGAAAAGAAGAATGTAACATAAATGAAACAAACTAAAAATGGAATCGAATGATTACTTTGAGTGATCCTTCAACACCGTGCAACGAATACTTCTTATAGCCTTGAAATGCTCGAATCACCTCGAAAAACTACCTCTAGGTCAACTAACCCTTAGGGTTTCCCGGATATGTGGTGTATACCTCGTGTGTATATCTTATGTATCTTGTGTCCCCCTACAGAATCGTTATTTGTAAGGTTTTTACACGACTTAAGAATGCGCACTAACGCCTTCTTACAGTGTCACTAATGTAACTATCACCTTGCAGCTTGCGCAGTAGTTATCTTCATTTCTCATTGGGTTTCTATATCAATTGTGTTATGATATCCTACAAACTCTGCATCGTGGTCTTCAGAAATTCAACATTTTCTTTATGTTCAAATTCAGTTCCAATTTTCGGTCTTTTGTGCGCAACAATCTTTAAATAGTGTCAAATAACAACTTCCCAAGTACAGTGAGTACTTTTAGTTTATTTTACATCAATTAATGCTAAAAAAATAACTTGATATCACCAATAATATATATTGATAACGCGTCATCAATACACACGTATATTCATACAAATACTCATACTCATTCACACATAATCATACTCATACGCATACATATATACACACACTCATGCTCATACTCATACTCAAAATTACGAATAATAATAATAATAATAATAATAATAATAATAATAATAATAATAATAATAATATTAACAAAGTTGTGTATTTGTGCATATGTATTGATTTATTATTGCGAATATATTAAATGAAAAAAACGACGTTAATTTGACATTCGAACAAATAATGTTAAACGTGAATGTGCATGTATATGCATATTAGTTAATAATAATAGGAATATTAATAATATGAATAATAATAATTAAGAAAATAATAAAAATATTAATATTAACAAAATTAATAATTAGGATGAATAATAATAATGATTTTTAGACTAATAATAATTGATTTAATAAGTCTAAAAGACTTTATATGTTGAAAAAATAACGTTAAATGTGAATGTATATGTGTATGTGTATTAGTTAATAATAATAATAATAATAATAATAATAATAATAATAATAATAATAATAATAGTAATAGATGTAACATTCCTAAAAAGCTTTAGATATTAAAAGAAATAAAAGGGAAAGAAACAACGGAAAAGGAAGAGGCATCTAGTCGAAATGGTTGTTTCATCCCTCCCACACCACACACACACAAGAGATCAAAGTTCGACCCATGACTCCTATATTTTTTTCAACTTATTTTTTCCTACGCATTTTTTATTCATGGGGTATTTTCCATATTTTTTTTATTTGTGCCAGTATTACCGAAGCACCCGGTCACTTATATCTTAATTAATGTTAATAATAATTATAATGATTTTAATTATAATCTTAATAATAATAATAAGTATTATTATTATTACTATTATTTTTATGTTTATTATTTTATTATTATTATATCATAAATAAGCAAACCTACATACATACACACATACTTATACAAAAACACATATCCATATAATCTCTCTCACACACACACACACACATATATATATATATATATATATATATATATATATATATATATATATATATATATATATATATATATATATATATGTATATATATATATATATATATATATATATATATATATATATATATATATATATATATATATATATATATATATATATATATATATATATATATTGTTGGAAAATGGAGGCTTGTTTTTTAGTCATCAATGGGAGAAAGAAGTTTTTATTCAACAAAGGGAGGAAGATTTTCTTTTTTTTCAAACTTGAGGTGTAAATTTACTATATTATATACATTTCAAATGTGTATATATAGGACGTTTTAGTTGAGGAAATTTCACAACAACATAATACAAAACACACAAACACAAGAAACACATAGATAGATATTTGTGAGATAGCCTTTTGTGCAGAGTCCAGTTTGACAGCCAAAAGTGCGAGTGATATTTTCTTGTGAGTAGTCAGACTACAAGTGTAGTTTAGCCTTGTATGATTGTAGTGTTTTCTTGGTGTTAATAAAACCATCTCTCTCGTTCGCCCGTGGACGTAGGTCGTGATCCCGTGACCGAACCACGTTAAATATTGTGTTCCGATTTTACATTTTCGTTTACCGTTTATTTCGGTAATTTTATTCCGCTCGTGTCACCGAAATCAAATATCGATTAGTTTGAAGTGCTTAACTCGTTTTGTTATATCCCAACAAACTGGTATCAGAGCTCCATGTTTAAAGGAAGTCGTATCTCGCGTATGCTCTGTGGTTGCAGCTTAGTCTGATCTTCCACATCAGAAACGAGGTTTCGATTGGCCTTATAAAATATAGTTTTTTTTAGCTATGGCTGAAGATGGGAGAGTTAAGATCGACAAATTCGATGGTCACGATTTCGGTTTCTGGAAAATGCAAATCGAAGACTATCTCTACCAAAAAGGGTTACATGAACCTCTGTCTGAAGAGAAGCCTTTTCACATGAGGCCGGAGGATTGGGAATTGTTAGACCGGCAGGCTCTTGGTGTGGTGAGATTGTCATTGGCAAAGAACGTTGCTTACAACATTGTCAATGTGAAGACAACTCATGGGTTGATCAAGGCGCTATCTGACATGTACGAGAAACCATCGGCGTCGAATAAAGTTTTTTTGATCAGACAGTTGGTAAATTTGAAGATGATGGAGGGTAGTTCAGCAACTGATCATATAAATGAATTCAATTCAATATTGTCGAGGTTAATATCGGTTGATATTAAATTTGAAGATGAAGTTCAGGCATTGCTGCTACTATCATCTTTGCCTGAAAGTTGGTCCGGTACGGTTACAGCAGTCAGCAGTTCAGTCGGAGGTGCTAAGCTGACGTTCGAAAGCATTCGAAATTTAATCCTTAGTGAGGATGTGCGTAGACGGAGTATCGGGGAATCTTCCAGTAGTCTTCTAAGCGCTGAAGATAGGGGAAGGAAGTCAAACAGAGGAGGCGGTGGTAGAGGAAGATCAAAGTCGAGAAAGAGAGGTCAGTCAAAGAACAGGTCGGATATCACCTGTTGGAACTGCAAGGAGAAAGGTCACTTCAGAAATCAGTGCCCAAAGCCTTCGGCAGACAAAGGCAAGAAGGAAGTCAATATGGCAGTAGATTCTGAAGATGATGCGCTCATTTGCTGTGTTGAAAACTCAACAGAATCCTGGATCATGGATTCTGGTGCATCGTTCCATGCTAGTCATTCCAGAGAAGTAATACAGAATTTCCGGCAGTACAAAGGAAAGGTCAGACTAGCAGACAACAAGAGCCTGGATATTACAGGTGTTGGGGATGTGGTCCTCAAGACAACTTTAGGTACAGATTGGACTTTGAAGAATGTCAAGTTCATTCCTGACTTGAAGAGGATGTTAATATCCGTGGGGCAGCTTGATGATGAAGGTCACCATGTTACATTTGGTGATCATCAGTGGAAGGTGACAAAAGGGAATTTAGTTGTTGCTAGAGGACAGAAGCGGGGTACACTTTATATGGTGGAAGTTTCTGATGCCGAAGCACACGCTGTTGAAGAAGTTGGGGCATCTACTCTATGGCACCAAAGACTTGGGCATATGAGTGAGAAGGGAATGAAGATGCTAGTTTCCAAAGGAAGAATACCAGAGCTAAAGAATGTGAAAGTTGATTTCTGTGAGCCATGTGTTCTTGGCAAACAGAAGAAAGTTACTTTCAAGAAGGATGGTCATCAGCCCAAGTCCAGGAAATTGGAGCTAGTTCATTCAGATGTCTACGGTCCCACTTCAGTTTCTTCAGTAGGAGGATCCCGATACTATGTCACGTTCATAGACGATTGCACAAGGAAGGTTTGGGTTTATTTCTTGAAGCATAAGTCTGAAGTTTTCAGCACTTTCAAGAAATGGAAAGCTACTGTGGAAAATGAAACAGACTTGAAGATCAAGTGTTTCAGATCAGATAATGGGGGCGAATACAGTAGCAAAGAATTTGTTGATTACTGTGCTGACCAGGGAATCAGAATGCAGAAGACGGTTCCAGAGACACCTCAGCAGAATGGAGTAGCTGAGAGGATGAACCGTACATTGAACGAAAGGGCTAAAAGCATGAGACTGCATGCAGGTTTACCCAAGATGTTCTGGGCAGATGCGGTCAGCACAGCAGCGTATTTAATCAACAGAGGACCCTCAGTCCCCATAGGGTTCAAGATTACAGAAGAGGAATGGCAAGGTCGTGATATTTCTCTCAAACACTTGAAGGTTTTCGGTTGTGTCTCTTATGTCAAAGTTAAAGACTCGGAGAGAGACAAGCTAGAGGCAAAAGCAAGGAAATGTATTTTTATAGGCTATGGGTTGGATGACATGGGGTACCGCTTCTGGGATAACCAAAATAAAAAGGTTATCAGAAGCCGGGATGTGGTGTTCAACGAGAACGTCCTATATAAAGATGAACTTGCAGAGAGCTCAGGCAGAAACAAGCAACCAGAGAAAACAGAAAGTCAAGTCGAGTTTGAAGAAATCTCTGAAGATGACGTTGTGAAACCTATCAGTACTCCAGAGATAGGTGAAAGTTCATGAAGCAGTGGGAGCTCTGATGTATATGGAGATAGTGGGAGCACAGATGACAGTAGTTCTGAAGACGGGGTTGCAGATGATGCAGAGACCTCAACTCCTACTGTTCGTAGATCCACTAGAGTACGAAGTCCTCCAGTCAGGTATTCTCCTTCAGCAAATTACTTGTTGTTGACTGAGAATGGTGAACCTGAGTCCTATCCAGAGGCCTTAAGGATGAAAGATTCCATATAGTGGAAGAAGGCTATGGAAGACGAATTTAGCTCACTTGACAAGAACCAGACCTGGTCCTTGGTCAAGCTCCCAGCAGGGAAGAAAGCACTGCAGAACAAATGGGTGTTCCGGGTAAAGGATGAGATTGATGGCAGTAAAAGATACAAGGCACGATTAGTGGTCAAAGGGTTCCAATAGAAACGAGGGGTCGATTATAATGAGATTTTCTCCCCAGTTGTGAAGATGACTACAATCAGAATGGTCTTGGGAATTGTAGCCTCTAAAGATCTCCATCTAGAACAGCTAGATGTGAAAACAGCTTTTCTCCATGGCGACCTGGAAGAAGACATCTATATGGCACAACCAGAGGGTTTCCCAACAGTTGGAAAGGAAAACCTGGTGTGCAAGTTAAAGAAAAGTCTGTATGGTTTGAAGCAAGCTCCAAGACAGTGGTACTTGAAGTTTGATAGCTTCATGCAAAGGAGTGGGTATCACAGATGTGAGATGGATCATTGTTGCTACTTGAAGAAATTCAACTCCTCTTACATCATCCTGTTATTATATGTTGATGACATGTTGATAGCTGGATCCGACATGCAGGAGATCAACAAGCTTAAGAAGCAGTTGTCCAGAGAGTTCGAGATGAAGGACCTAGGGGCTGCTAAGCAGATATTGGGCATGAGCATAGCCAGGAACAGAGTTACCGGTACATTAAAACTTTCGCAAACAAAGTACATCAAGAAAGTTTTAGAAAAGTTCAGCATGGCAGATGCCAAGGCCAGAAGTACACCTTTGGGAAGTCAGTTAAAACTCTCAAAGAAGCAATCCCCAAAGACGGAAGAAGACAAAGAACAGATGGCTAAAGTTCCTTATGCATCTGCAGTTGGTAGTTTGATGTATGCAATGGTATGCACAAGACCAGATATTGCTCATGCAGTGGGAGTAGTAAGCAGGTTTATGTCAAATCTAGGAAAAGAGCATTGGGAAGGAGTAAAGTGGTTGTTACGCTACTTGAAAGGAACAGCTGAGATTGCCCTATGCTTCAGAAGAAAGGGGGTAGTCTTAGAAGGGTTTGCCGATGCAGATTTGGGTGGATGTGCGGATTCGGGTAAAAGCACAACGGGATACGTCTTCACAATCGGAGGTACCGCAATCAGTTGGATATCTAGGTTATAGAAGAGTGTTGCTCTTTCAACCACAGAAGCAGAATACATGGCTATTGCAGAAGCAGCCAAGGAGCTTATATGGTTGAAGAATTTCCTATCAGAACTTGGAATGCAACAGGAGGATTGTGTACTGTATTGTGACAACCAAAGTGCAGTTTACCTAGCAAAGAATCCGGTGTTTCACAGTAGAACGAAACACATTCAGATGAGGTACCATTTCATTCGAGAGTTAATCAATGATGGAACTTTGAATCTGAAGAAAATCCTTGGAACGAATAATCCAGCAGATATGTTCACCAAGGTGGTTACCACAGAGAAGTTGAAGTTTTGTATGACTTCAACTAGCCTTCTAGAATTTTGAAAAGAAGGGATGGCAGGAACGAGAGAGATTGGAAACCCATTGCAAGAATTGGACATCAGATGTTCAAGCCTCCAAGTGGGAGATTGTTGGAAAATGGAGGCTTGTTTTTTAGTCATCAATGGGAGGAAGAAGTTTTTATTCAACAAAGGGAGGAAGATTTTCTTTTTTTTCAAACTTGAGGTGTAAATTTACTATATTATATACATTTCAAATGTGTATATATAGGACGTTTTAGTTGAGGAAATTTCACAACAACATAATACAAAACACACAAACACAAGAAACACATAGATAGATATTTGTGAGATAGCCTTTTGTGCAGAGTCCAGTTTGGCAGCCAAAAGTGCGAGTGATATTTTCTTGTGAGTAGTCAGACTACAAGTGTAGTTTAGCCTTGTATGATTGTAGTGTTTTCTTGGTGTTAATAAAACCATCTCTCTCGTTCGCCCCGTGGACGTAGGTCGTGATCCCGTGACCGAACCACGTTAAATATTGTGTTCCGATTTTACATTTTCGTTTACCGTTTATTTCGGTAATTTTATTCCGCTCGTGTCACCGAAATCAAATATCGATTAGTTTGAAGTGCTTAACTCGTTTTGTTATATCCCAACATATATATATATATATATATATATATATATATATATATATATATATATATATATATATATATATATATATATATATATATATATATATATATATATATATATATATATATATATATTAAGAAGAGTAATAATAATAGTAATAAAATATACAATAGGCATACTACTACTACTACTACTACTATTACTAATAATAATAATAATAATAATAATAATAATAATAATTTTAATTTTAATAACAATACTAATCCTAAGATTAATAATAAAAATAAATTATTATTCCTTGCCGACGACTTACGTTGTTGTCGCTATTCTGTTTAACGTGTGACAATATTAGTGTTTTTTGTTTTGTCATTAACACATCAGTAATTATCGACAGACTTTTTGCGTCAAAAATGCTCATAGATAAATACCCACTTTTCTAGTAGTAAAATGCATATAATAATCATATTTGTAGTAATATATACATTTCATGTGTCTTAAATAACATTTTCTTTCTTCTAAAACAGTTCTCTTTGTTTTGGTTATTTTAATCAAACACAACATAAGTTCATTGTTAACTAGTCAGTTTTTAGATCATAACAAACCGATAGATTAACCTCCCATATAATGGGGAGTTGTTCGGTATTAACCGACTGGAGTTGTCTCGTTTGAACTTTTGGGTGTTGGGAAAACATAAATTCATAAACATTCGTTATAGAAATATGTAATTTTGTTTCAATAAATTTACATGAGGCTTGCCTCATTCCTAAAAAAAAAAAGCCCTTGTGATTCGAGTTAGCTAGTGGTTGAGATATGGAATACAATATGTTTAGGGTTCAAATTTTGTTTCAAACAAATTTAAATGAGACTTGCCTCTTTACTAAAAAAGTTTGTGGGATGATATTGTTGTTTACCATTTTCTTATAAAAGCATATAACTCTGTGTACTTTTTGTCTGCTTATTCAAACATATATAAATATGTTTCTTCGATGTTGGCCAGATCATATGGGTCAGAAAATTTGAAATTAAATATATAAGGAATAGAGTTATGGATATGAAAAAGAAATGGTAATCCTAATCAGATATGACAATGAGTACAATCAAAAGGGTTCCAAACTAAAGAGTAAAGACATCTTACATAATGGAATGCTCCATTTCACACTTTCCTCCAATCCTTGCTCTCAAACAGCCATTCATCACCGTCTCTTTTAATATTGCAAATCATTTGAATTATTGAATAATTAATGTTTAATAGTCTATCCATCTTAAAAGAGAATCAATGTTATTTTAGAAAACAATTATAGACAAATTACGTACAAAATATACTTTCATTCTTTTTTTTTTATGTATTTTCAATATATTATCAAAAACTAAAATGTTTTTTTCTTTCAAAGTATAGCCCCAAGACATCATATTAAAACGTTATATATGATAAATAATTTCAAATAAAATAAGTTATTGCTATTATAATACATATTTATATAGTTAACAGTTGTTTTGATAAATTACAATAAAGATCTTAAAACGTAAATTATTGATAACGATAAAATATGTATATAAAAATAATCATGCTATGAAATTGGTCACGTTTTAATACATTTGTAGTCATCGTATAATTACTCAATATTTTAGAAGTTAACGTCAATAACAGCAGTATTTTGAAAAAAGTTTTCTTATAATAACAAATATTTAAAAAAAAAAAAAAAAAAAAAAAAAAAAAAAAGAGGCAAACAATGGTATACATGTAATGAACTTTATAATAGCAAAAACTCTCAGAGGATGCCAAATTTACTTGGAAAACTTAAAAAGGAAGCTGATTACTATAGATATTAATTATGAAAAAAAAAAGATTTATTTACCCTTTTTCTGAATATTATTAATCATCATGATAGCAAACATGACTTTTCTATTATATCCCAAATAGCAACTACGGTATGTATACTTTGGAAAAACTTAAAGGTTAAACCATTTCATTTATAACTAATATGTACCCTTATTAAAATCTTATTTTGAATAACGTACTTTCAAAACAAACGTTCCGGTATATATATACTCCACAAACACATATTCAAATACCAAGTTGATTCGTGTACTCGGTAATCTGGTAAACTATGGGGCTGTTTGTTTTTTCTCTGCAGATCTTCCTGACCACTTTTGTCTGCGCCACGCAGACGGCGCGCAGACATGGACCTTCGCAGAGTGTTTGTTTTTTCGAAGACCGCAGACCTAAAAAGGTCTGCGCGTCCTCTTTTTGGGGCAGATGTGGACCAATGTCTTCAAAGGTCTGCAGAGCTCTTCTAGTAATAAATTAATACAATTTTAACCTAAAAAAAAATACGCATATCGTTTTCTCCTCCAACCGGTCTCGCTTTTTCTCTTCCTTGCGTCTTCGACCAAACCGTAGCCGCCGGCCACTTTCGATTTAAAAAAAAAGAAATACACATATTTTTTTTAAAAACACTTTGATTTTTTTAACTAATAGTTGCGATTTTTTTATCAACATTATTTTTTCGAAGTAAATAATATTTATTTTTCTATGTTTTTAAACAAAGTGAAGATAAATTTGTAAAACTTTTTAAAAAAATGTCACAAACTTAAAAAAAGAAATGTTTGTTTTGATCCTTAAATTCGTTAATATCATATAATAGACGTTTTTTTATTGTAAATCATACTTATAAACTATTTGAAATATACAAATATATTTTAACATTAGAACTTTGGTTCACAATCTTACGCAAATTTTTAGCTTTACAAACTATTTGTAAATCCAACTTTGGTTACGTAATTTTTATTCTTTATTATTTAAAAAAATAAATGTTTGCTTTGATCAATAAATTCGTTAATATTATAAATTGAACATACTCATAAGTTTTACTTAAAAAACAGTTTATTTAAATTTTAATTTATTTTCACAACCTGCAGACTTTAAAAAACAAACAATCTTCTTCTTGCAGTCTGCAGACATTTAGTCCACCTCTTCTCTGTAGATGCTCTGCAGATGTGGTCCGCAGACTGCAGACATTTTACATCTTCAAAAACAAACAGCACCTATGTGTTATCCCTAAAACGCTGATTCTAAATGTAAGCACTCCAAAATAAAATTTAAATAGAAGTGCGTAT
This sequence comes from Cichorium intybus, assembly GCA_023525715.1. Taxonomy (NCBI): domain Eukaryota; kingdom Viridiplantae; phylum Streptophyta; class Magnoliopsida; order Asterales; family Asteraceae; genus Cichorium; species Cichorium intybus. The sequence continues at coordinate 7,070,115 of CM042010.1, forward strand.
CTTTTGTACAGAAGTTGCGATATATAATTTTCTTAAGAAAGTAATATTGTTTCACAATAATAAATTCATTGATTTTAGAGAACGATTTGTCATATTAATGTATTTTAAACTAATTATAAAGTTTCAAGTCATACAAACATCGTGCATATATGTTAGTGTATCCCACATTGGTGCGACACGGTCTTATGAGTTTGTATATATGTTGGAGTCTCCCCTCTTTCCACAAGGGCTCTTTTGGAGAGACACTCTTGGACTCCACATATATTTACAAACTCATAAGTATATTGTAAATATATGTGGAGTCCAAGAGTGTCTCTCCAAAAGAGCCCTTGTGGAGAGAGGGGGGAGACTTCAACATATATACAAACTCATAAGTCCGTGTCGCACCAATGTGGGATACACTAACAATATATGCTCGGTGGTCAAGTTAGATCTCGGCGGTAGCTTGGACACACCGTGCCGGTGATCGGGCAACGAACCCATCTTCCCCATTTTCTAGCATTACAATTTGTCATCAGCCTTAGCCCTTAGGACTTGTACTATCCTTGTGTGGTGGAGGTATCCCTACAAAATGCATGATGGAATGAGTGGTTAATGAAGTGCGGTGGTGTGATGCTTTGTACGTCTAGCAGCCTAAAGCATACACATGCTTCTTATCTCACAAAGAAATTTGACGCGTGGAATACTTTTAGATCTACACATTATAAAGAAAATAGAAAATAACTATTATTTTTTATAAAATCATTTGACAGTGGATTGACGGTCTAGTGGGGTTAAAAAATTAATCAGATTAGTCGGAGATTAATCGAAGACCCTAAATTAGAAGGAATTCATTTAAGATATACAATTATAACAAAATAGCAAAATTTGATTCCTTTTATTCCGAGCTACACATCAAAGATTATATATTTGTTTATTTTATTCTTTAATATTGATTTTTTTTTTAGTTTTTTTGAGTTATTAGATAGTGTTTGTATCGTTAAAAATAAAAAAATTCAAAAAAAATGACCGTCAAGACCGATTAATTAACCGACAATGACCGCCAATGCCGATATTTGACCGATTTTTGCAACAAACTGTCAAACTGACCGATTAACCTTAATCGTAATCTGTTAAAGACCGTCAAGCGATTAATCGGCCGTGAAGACGATTTTTGCAATACTGCTATTAAGTATAATAAATCTATTTATTATACATTTGCATGAATGACCGAACCATATATATATATATATATATATATATATATATATATATATATATATATATATATATATATATATATATATATATATATATATATATATATATATATATATATATATATATATATATATATATATATATATATATATATATATATATATATATATAAAGAGTTCAAATGAGAAACGTTAAAAATTGAGAACCGTGATAACCAATCTCAACCATTGACGCAATTCATTGGATAGTTATGTATTATAAGATGGTTAACCAATGTGAACGCATTGTAGACGATCAAATATCACAACCTTTGGATCAAACATTTTATAATGTAATATGTGAACTAGATTAGTTTCTTTTAGTTCTCAATCTTTTAATGGCTCTCATT